>NEWO01000025.1:3551983-3565312 GCA_003013225.1 Phalaenopsis aphrodite
AATTAGGGGTGTAAAAGGCCGAACACAAGTGAGTCTAGGCTCAGCTCATGTTCGGTTCGTTAAAAAATATTACTCTTCGTGTTCAACTAGATTATATTTCATACACAAAATTTGTTCGTGTTTGGCTCGTTTGTTTAGCGAGCCGAACACGAGCTGTTTACGAACAAAAAAAACCATTTTGACAACCGTAATCATTGCATACAATCATTAGAAGTGTAAACAAGCCGAACTTGAGCAATCCAAACTTGGCTTGCTAAAAAATATTATTGTTCGTGTTCAGCTCGTTTATATATTGAACTCAAAAAATTTGTTTGTGTTTGATTAGATTACTTATCGAGCAAGTCGAACGAGCTATTCACGAACAAAGAGCTATTTTGACAGCTCTAATCACGCAGCCGTAAGATAGCAAGAATAGGAATAGATTCAAATCTTATTAATTATTTTAAAACATTTATTTAAAATGAATTTAATATATTTTTATTCTATTTTTAATTAATAATTTAATTAATTATAAATCTTTGTAGCATAAATTATTTAAAAATAATACTCATTATAATTATATATATATAATTATTTCAAGCCAAAATGAGTTGAACACAAACGAACAACTTTATTCGCGTTCGACTCATTTATATATCGAGCACAAAAAAATTATTCTTGCTCAGCGTGTTTGCTTAAGGAATGAATCAAACATGAATTATTTAGTGAACCAAACACGAACTGTGAGTGAACAACGAGCCGTTTTGGTAACCCTGCTTGGAATGGTGCCTTTTACCATGAATCAAAAAGAGTTCTTTAACTTTAGTGATATGTAGGAGCACTTCTACTTGTGTTGAAGAGCAAGCAAAGGAGAGAATTTAAGGAACTTATTCTTGGAAAGTGGATCTAATTGCTTGATGTTAAATCTTATAAAAAAATCAATGTATACTACTTTATTTTTACATAGATTTTGCTTCCCAGCTTCTTAAAATCCATATCATTTTCTTGCCAAATACAATTAGCAATTGCTTATGTGATTACACGAACACAAGCACGCACGCGCACGCACAGACACACGTGTGCGCGTGCACGCATTTTATACATTCTAACACCTAAACCTCCACATTTACAAATATAGCATTCAAATATTTACCATCAAAGAAAAAATACCAATATTATTCACCTTTTAAAAGTCAAACAAACTATTTCATGCATAGCTTTATGATGTCAAAATGTTATAAATGCAATATATAAGTTAAGATGTTAATTAAGTAAATACATATAAATAGTGTAGAATGTGTGTAAATTTCTCATAAACGTCAAAGTAGATTTAAGGAACTTTAAAAAGCAATTGAAAAGAAATTTGTGTGTTGCTCAAGTAAAAAACCAAAAAAAAATCGCTGGAAAAATGTGGTTTCTTTTATTCTATATTTCTATGTTTTACAGTAATTTACAGGCCGCACAGACCAGAATCAATGTACAAATACAGTAGGCTTAAATGATATAAAAATGGAAAACTATTATACATAAAAAGAGATTTGAAAGTAGAGCTAGTGAAATACCTGAGCAGCATAAAACTCGCTCTCATTGAAGAATGGTCTCAAATCTTCATTGCACATGAAATCAAGAGGGAAGGAGACGAGATGTCCCCTCAAAGACTGCAGTCGCTCCAAAGGGTCGGTTTCCTTCAGATTTCCGTTCTCATACGCCTCAAGCTTCTCTGGTGCAATGCCCAGATCGGCGGTGGTGTGTCCAAGCTTCTCCTTCCAGTAAGTTGTGCTTTGACGAAAGGCAGCTCTGCGAATTATTAAAGCAGGAGTTCATGGATTTTGAATCAGAACTGGTAATCTCGAGGAGAAATGACGAGATGAATTAGTGGCATTTACATACATACCGCCCGAATTTTTATGTGTTTTTATACATTTATACCAGCCAAATCTTTCATATTACAGTAAAATAATACTATTTTAAAATTTAAAAAAATTTCATATAAAGGGAAGGGGACATACAAGTAAACATTGAAGTCTAGGTATTAGATATGTAAATACATAAGAATTGAGTGGTATGTCTGTAAATCTTCCAATGAATTATACCTGGAGTGGATTAGATCACTCGGCACGCACGAAAAAACGTCTTGGTAGATCATAGTGTTCGTCTGCCAACATAAAGGATGATAAGGGAAGGTTCGTAAAAATCATTATGTAATCAAATTATATGTATTTGCGTGTTTCAAAATCAGAAATGCAGATATTCCAAGCGAGTAATTGCTACTATGAGCGAATAGAAAACGAGATTATTATCCAGGGATCATGGGTTTCAGTCAAAGTGTTGCCTTTTTGTTCTTTATGTATTTTGATATATGTGACAAAAAAGTCATTTCAGGCACTCTGCTGAATGGTTAATAAGTAGCATTAATTGTGGATTATTTTAGTTCATAATTTATAAAGAATTCTAAGCTTGGCAACGTTTGTCCCGTTTAAGGTTCAAGTTCTGCAAATAGTTCATCATAAATATCCTTCATTGTAATGTATTTAGGAAAGCTAATCACAGAGATTTGAAGTAATTGAACCAAGCAGAGAGCAAATGGAAAAAATTAATGACGATGATGATTGAATAGGCAAACCGTACCTTAGCCGTTGCCATCCAGATGTCTTTATATGTAGCATCAACCACAGGGTCTCGGATCCGAAAGGTCTGGAAGCATTGAAAGGATTTCATAAGTATAAAAAAATATGTGACATTAGGCCATTTCAAACTTGTTATCTATGTTTTCTCAAGGCATGTACATAAACCACTGCAAGAAGCTTAACACTATTGATTATAACATCACAGAAGTTGGATGAAAATGCAATCTCAGTATGTCAAAAAAACCCCATAGGCAAAAGAGGGACGAGGATTTAGCATAGGGAAAAGTGATCAAACAAGAGAAAGAAAACGGAATTAGATCATGAAAGAAATGTAGAAAGAAGAAAGGGAAGGAGAGGAGTAACCCACCTTAATTTTTATATTCACTGATAATATCATAATTAAGTATAATACAAGGTTTACAATATCCCTTATATTGACTAATATATTGGGTTTTAAGGAAATCTAGGATTTGAATTAGTATGGATTTTGTGTAGATAACTTTTGAAGGAAAAGGAGTAAGAGATTGGGGAAAGCAATAAAAAGGGGAGTTTCAACAAAATTAGATGCATGAATGAATTAAGGTGACTTCGAGGAGTTTCGTTAGGGTTAGGAAATTTTTGAACCTAGTTTCATAAAGAAGGTGCCATGCATGCAATTAAAAAAATAAGGAAAAGGCGATCAAAAAAGAAGGAAGATAAGGAATAAGAATTTTTAGGGCATAGCATAAAATCCAAGGAGCCTTGGCGTGAAATTGAGGGCAACTAAAAATAAGGAAAATAGAAGATTGAAAACAGAAATAGAAGGCAAAAGCAAGAAGGATATTGCAGAACATTCGTGGCAAAATTAAAATGGATCTCTTTGGCTTAGATACAAATTGATGCACCTGAAAAAGTGTTTTATTCTTAATGATGACTTAATAGTTAAGAGAGAGAAAAGAAGGTTTCTAAGAGATCGAGACAAAGAGAGGTAAAAAAAAAGTCACTCAGGTGAGAGAGGGACTAGAGGAGTTAGAGAGCAAGGAGATAAAAGAAGACTGTAATAGGGTTAAGCAATCTTGATTCCAATATTCATTCATAACAGCATAATCATGTGGAATATACCAAGTTTAGCCTCTTTGTATGTAATAATGGTTCTCAAAAAACATACCAATGACATAATACTAATAACTAACGTGACATAAACATGAAATAAACTTCACACATGACAACTCTGCATGAACTTTGATGATCATGTTGTGATCAACAAAGGAGGGCCAAAGGAAAGTTTTAAGAGAAGACATTCGCTCACAATCAAAACCCAATTAAACATAAATAAAGATGCCTCTACAAACCGCCGCCTTTTCATCTTGAGCATGAGAGGAGTCTAATTTGATTTGAAATCGAGCAAGCTCTAGATATATATATATATATAGAGAGAGAGAGAGAGAGAGAGAAAGAGAGAGAGAGAGAGAGAGAATTGTCTTTAAGAAAAACAATTTCAAGGAAGTTTTTTTTCAATAATGAATCAAGAAAAAAGTTTCTAAACATTATAAGCTTTGAAAGATTAATGCAGGGGAAATGGAAAACTAAATAGCATTGGAGCATAATGCATGTGATCAATTTTATCTGCTCAATGAGTAATCAAAAGAAAGGTTTCTTAAATTATATATTGACAAGTTAAACTAGCTTCTGCACGTCGCTAAAAAAAAGCAGCAGATTAAAGAGGTAGGAATAAAATATATAACGCAGCACATGAGAAATAAGTCCTACTTTGCTATCCTAGTTGCAGCAGGGACCTTAACTTTTAAAGCATTTAAGGTAAAATTGAAAATAAGGATTAAATGCTAAGATTTGGAAAAGACCTCATCATAAGGCAGTCCCAGATGTTCGGACCATAAGGAGAGGCGAAGACTAAGACTAAACTTTCCTGCATTCCATGACTTCCCACTCATTGAAGAATTAACAAATTCTTTGTCTTCAATAACCAGACCAATCTGCACAGGTAACATAATTCATCGTAAGGGTTAGAAAACAAACGAGAATGGGCTGAATCGTGTAAAAGATAAATCAGACAAATAATGTTCATGAGCAAGAATATGTAATCAGAAAAATCACCAAGTAAATATTGGGTCATGTTTAGCAAGGCAACTCTAAGTTACTAAGAGCTATGCTTAAGCGCAGCACATGCACCTAAAATGCTCATAACTAGAGCTGTCGAGCAATCTTGTTGTTTGCAAAAAACATGTTGGGTTCACTAGAAAGCATGTGTTCAACCAGCTCTTTTTGAAAATGAGCTGAGCTTAAACAAACATTTTGAGCTCATTTTCAAGCAAGCTAAGCACAAACGGATCATTGTTAAATTATGTTCAGCATTTTAATTGTTCATATTAAAAACTAATTTGTATGCCTAACGCGGGAGCTTAATGGGTCGCAGTACTATAGCTGCTACAGTACTGTGGATGCGGCACTACAATAACTACAGTGCCACGGACCGTGGTCCCCTTTTCTCATTTGATCCCTTGCCTTATTCTATTCTCTTAATGATTCTATTTCCTTCCTATTCTAATTCCTTTCTATATTATCTATTAGCTATTATATAGGTGTGATTTTGCTTGCTTAGGTTTAGCTTTTGATTATTTCTAGATTTCAGATTTTTATCGGGACAGGTGTCTGTTTTCCCCTCCTTCTAGGGATATGTCCAAGGGATTGGGTGGTGCTTCGGTTGTATCTCTCTCCAAATGTGGTAGATATTTTCCTCCTACTCCCTTTCGCTTACTCTCTAATCGCACCCTACTACAGTACCTCGTTGCAGCCGCCCGCAACAGCACTCGGTTTGTTGTTTTCTGGGCCCTTAGCCTACCAGCCATCTTCCCCTCCCTTCTAGCATTATTGCCACCCAAACAACACCTCCTTCCTACAGTCTCAGCCCTCCCACCGTGTTGTTGCCACCTAGGACAGCCACAGAACACCCCCTTCATGCTGTCCCATCGCCATCCACCCCAACTCCTCGCTAACATCACCCGGGACAGCCAACATACTTATTGTCTCTGCACTTATGCAACTTCCCCTTGCTGCCACTAGCATTCCCTTGCTATCGCCATCCCCACTAGTCCTCCTGATGCACCTAGCTGACCTCCACCACCCTTTGGATACACTTTAGTGGTGTTTACTTGTGTCGTTTTATGTTTGTTATCATTTATTTCCATTTAAAGAGTCGTTGTAACCCTATTTAAATTCAGCAATAATATTTCTATTTCAATTGTGGTTTGGGTTAACTTCGGTATCAATAAATGTATATACTTTAAATTTTTATTAAGCACTTAACTTAATATAGTAGTACTATTTCTTTGTTTATGCTTTATCTTAAAAAAAAAGTTTGAAATTTTATCTTTTTTATACTTTGAACCGACCAAGTTTGATAGAGTTTTATAAATTGAGTATGAAAAATTTATTGTTATTTTTATTTTTTATTTTTTACACACACAAATGCAGACACCCGACATATGCAAGTCCTTGAAACCAAAACCTTCTGGTTGAAAAACAAAGTTCA
Organism: Phalaenopsis aphrodite; assembly: GCA_003013225.1. Classification (NCBI taxonomy): domain Eukaryota; kingdom Viridiplantae; phylum Streptophyta; class Magnoliopsida; order Asparagales; family Orchidaceae; genus Phalaenopsis; species Phalaenopsis aphrodite. The sequence continues at coordinate 3,558,119 of NEWO01000025.1, forward strand.
GAATCACTAGGCCAAGGTGGCTTGCATAAATCAAATATGAATATGTTGTTTATGAAGCATTTCAAACATAAGTTGGATTCAAACCAACGAAAATTTAAACAAGCTAAATGCAAGTATGCTTGCTCACATTTAGCTCATTTACACCCCTACTCGTAACTCTCACACGCTTGTCCGAGTCATCGCTCGAACGCATTTGCTCTGAAAGCATTCAAGTCATCTTGTTTATGGCATGTTTATCCTGCAAGCAACAGTAGCTAAAATCTACATCACCATGACTCTTCCTCCTATTCCTATGCCAGTAGCTCAAATTTACGTCGCCGAGCCAACAATCCTTCTGGAGGTCATCGAGGCCTCTTTAGTAATGGTCAAGTATGCCTTGATTATGATTTGTGGGCTATCTAATTCATCATGTATGCATCATCACTATTTATGTTTGTCAATAGTATTCTATCTTTCACCCATCACTCAAATTCCTTCCTCACAATCACTCGCATTAACATCTTTGCTACCATCGATTCTATCAAATCAATCTGATAGGTGATTTACTCCTATACTCCTGTTAACATCTTTGCTACCGTCGAATATATCAAATCAATCTGATAGACGATTTAACTCACTATATTTGCTTCTAAGTTGATCCTCACCTCTCCATTTGTCAATTTTCCCTTGAGCTATGGATCAAATTTCCTCCGTTGGGGTTGATCTTTCGTCGCCACCTATTTCTACAACCCATATTTTTCCTACAGTTCCTTGTCTCGTTTTTAGAGAATATGTGTCAAACTCTCTTGAAACTCGCACTCTTCAATCTTTCACTAAACTTGCTATGGAGATGAAAGCTTCAGGCATTCAACTCCCACTGTCTTATTATTTTCAATTAATTTTAGTAAAGTTTATACCACATTAACTTAACTGCCATCAATGTTGTATGTTAAATCTACTTACTTTCATTGAAACTGAGGTTTTCAAGCTGACAATTCCACTCTTTCTTTATCATGGGAAAATTTGTTTTAGTTCATCCTACGAATAAAAACATTCAGAAATATATATCAAATTTGCATTTGATTGGTGAATTCTTTGGTGGGCTTATAATAACTATCAAATACTTGCAATACTATTATCAAGTTATTTTTGAAAGCATATCACCACCAAGTGAGTGGCTATCCAATGTATGTAATAAAGAAATCTTCTCACTTTGATTCTTCTATAGAACTACCTATCACTCTTATTTGAGTTGTTTTTCCTCAACTTTGTTTACAATACAACCAATTCACTTTATATTTTTTTTGTTCTATTTTAGTAAACCCATGCAAGTGGATGTTACTAATGCTCAACACTCTAAAGCCTAGTGTGGCAAGGATTATGGTTGAAATGGGCAATAATTTTCCTCTAAATAAGAAGGCGCAACTTGGCTCCTACACTAGTGGCTATTTGCGGGAAACTACAATTTGAAAGCATATTTTCCTATTATTCTTCTTGCAAATTTGTTTAGCATTGCTCTAAGTGTTTCGCCTTAAATTTAAAAAATTTAATGGTATTGGTGCTTACATTCAGGTTCAAGGGAAACAAACAAATGATAAGAATGCATCTTCAAACATTTTTGATGCAGTTCCTCCTTCAAATTAGGCTTTTATGTAAAATTTGAAACTCTAGATATTACCAGAACCTTCAGAGGTTTGCCCCATTATCCTAAGTCCCAATGATATGCTCATCTCCACAAATGCATGCAAGTACAATGATCCATATCCCAAATATACTAGCTCCTCATCTTTATCCTAGGGTTGAAGATGTTTATGACCCAAATTCTAAGCAACTTTATGAGTTTGATGACAATAATAATTATTGAAACACAAATGAATAAAAGATTTCAAATACCAAGAGAGACGAGAACAGAAAAAATCTGTTATCATTCCCTAAGGATCAATAGGCTTAAAGGAAGGCGCTACAATTGAGATTTTATGAGGATTTCTTCTTCTAGAGGAAGGATATTTTTCTTATACCACCATGTTATCTTAAATTTTATTTTTTATTTTCTTCACCTCTTGCAGTCCTTTGTAATTGCCACTCCTTTTATTATCAGGTTATAAAATTTTGCATTAAAAAAATATATATGGTAATGTTTTTTGGTCTCATATAGTCATCAGACTAATTAGATGAGTATCCATCAAAATTTCTTATAGTAACTGAAGTAGTACTGCCTAGACTTGGTCCAATGATTAATCTACTTAATGGTTTCCATATAAAAAATTTCTAATAATGTAGTATTTGGTTATTTCTTTCCTTATGTTAATAAGACTATTTAACTTATCTATATGATTATTCTCGTAGTTATTTTTCTAACAAGAATAATGTATCATCTTTCACATTAACATGCAACCTTACCACTTATTATCATCAATCATCATCATCATTAGCTTTAACCTAGATATTTGGCATTGACATTATGGATACTTATTTTTCATTCATTTCTATTGAGTTTTCACTAAGGTGTTAAACAGATTAATTGTAAATCATTTAGAACAAGTTCAACCCATATATGATATTCATATAGCATTTTGTTAATTCATTTCCTAATCCTTTGACACTAATTTTACAAACTTCTTTAAGGAATGCATATTCAACCTTTCTCCATTAGACATGTCCAAACCAATTAAGTATATTTTCAATCACCTTATCTTTAACATATATCATTCTAATATTTAATATAGCAATTCCTTGATTTACTCTTCTAGTTTTGCCATAAGTTCATATTAGCATTCTTATTTTTTGTCACAATTAATTTAGATATAATTAACTTTTTATAGCCCAACTTACAAATCAATTCAATAATATCAGCATAATTGTGATTTTATAGTTTAAACTAGAGCCTTCATAATATACTCTTATCACAAAAGACTCTCAAAACACTCGTCCACTTTAATAATAAAGCCTTAACTTAGTAAGTTCTATATTTTATCTATATTTTTGTTCTTCTGTATAATATAATCAAGCTACTTAAACCATTATACCTAAGTATCATAGCATCTTCTAATAATATTGAATAATAACTTTTGAAATCATATCCACAATTTATCTTTCTCATTAAAACTTGTTAAGATATGCATAAGAAAGCAGTAGCCAATTTCAATATCTAAGCAAATATAAAACCAAATACAAATAGTTAGACATATCAAATCAATATTGCAAAGAAAAATTCATACAAATATATCTCCTACAAAACAAATTCCTCGTATATGTTAAAAATTTGAAATGTAATGGCAGTTATAATGCTACTCTTCAAACAAAAATCAAGGAGATATATACCTCAGAATCTCGAGATCCTAACAAGCTCCTGTCATTTACGTTAGCTGATCCAATTAAAACCATACGATCATCAATTATCATCAACTTGCTGTGCACATAAACCTGAATGAAACAGATATAATAGATAAAAAGAACTCACTTAAACACTCATTAAATTTTATTAAATGTATAAATACTGCGATGTTTTTCATGTCTCCTTATTTAACGAGATACAATGCTATATTAACTAGATAAAGATAAGAGTAACCAAGAAACGTTATTGCAGAAAGAATACTACAATGGCATAGAAAAGATACAGAGTATTCATTTAAATAATCTAGCTTCACTCCTAGTAAAAAAAACAAAAAAGTGGCAATAAATTTTCTTCTAATTCATGCCTACTGACATTCAAAATATGAAATTACTTATCCATCAGAGAGTCCACAATTTGAATGCACATATCAAAATAAAAAACCTATTATAATAAAAAAAGTATTTTGTTCGCAAATAAGATAAGGTTGAGACATTTCAAGAGCTTGCCAAATATTCTCAGTGAATATCATCAGTTGAAGAAGTAACCAAAACCAAGGGATTATGATACTGGAACTAGTTAGAAAAACAGCGGAAACACACAAGCAAACTTTTATTGATGTAGAGGGAGGGTTACAACACAACACAACAAAAAAGAAAAACCTAAAATATGAACGACACAAGCAAACACCTCTAAGTTGTATTCCAAGGGTGTAGAAGGTCGGCTAGGTGGGTCAGGATAGTTGGTAGGGATGGTGAGAACAAAAGAATGCTGATGGCAGCAAGGGGAAGGTGTATTTGGGGAAGGTGCAAAACTACAGGGACAGCAATGAGGGAGGGTTGGTGGGCAGCAGATTGTGCTACAAAACAGCATTGTCCAGGGCTGGGATGAGGGCTGAGGAGGGGGACAGTGAAGCTGGACTGTAGGGACAGAGTGTTTGAAGGCTGGGGCGACATCCGGTGAGCTGGACAGCAGGTTATGTCGCAGGGAAGGGCCTGCCGCATGCTAGGAGAAAGTCAGGAAGTGTCTGAACCTTGATGCCAATGCCACCACCTTGTGGCTATGGCATCATCTGTTGGTCTGTCCTCCATCACCCCTTAATGCTGCACAAGCCTGAGTTATGCTATCATTTAAGTTGAAGCCCCCGTCATTAGAGAATGCCTCCCATCCAAAACTTCCTCTTTCATCACATGATAACAATCCATCATTCTTTGAAACAATTTTTACTATGCATGCTTCGTTCCTAACATTTCACGATAATTGTTGGATGCACTTCCACCATTTGAATCAATTTTCAGCAGTTCTATCCTCTATGATCGTCTATTTTAAGGTTTTTGTTTCAAAGCCTATTTTACATCTGGTTAGTGTGCTAGTAGTCCTCTTTTGCAACGCTACTCTAGTTGCCTCCATGTGTAATGCTTCCTTAGACCCCCTCCAGCATTTAGGTCAGTAGTTGATGAAATTCCTATGCATATGCTCCCCGTTTTTACTCGAACTATTGGGCTGATGAATGCTTAGGTTTTTATCCTCCTCCTGCCATTGATTTCCTTTTTTTTTTTCCACAAAGATCATATCCACCTCAATGAAAGCCACTCTCCACCATTCATTATAAGCATGCTCTTATCTTTTCTAAAGATGAGATTTATGCGTTGGCTACTCCAGTGACCTTCTCTGTAGTCAGCAAATTTTCTTGAGAAATTCTCAATCTTGAGATTACTTGCATGTTCATATGTGACTTGTAATTGATTAGTAATTTCTCTGTCGAGCCACTTCACTCTCACCATGTCCCAATCCACTTATCTGTTAAAATAAACTATTCAAGACTATTCTATTGGTCAATCAATACGAATGGCTTTCTAACGTGAATGCATAAAAATTTTTCGCACTTCAATTCTTCCTAAAAACTACCTATAACTACGAATTGAGTCACATTTCCTTGATTTGAAGTTTATAAATTAGCCAATCCACTTTTTATTCTCTTGGTTCTACTTTTAAAAGGGGATTCTGCTAGTTCTAAGTTCTCCAAGTCATTGGTGGTTAAAATCTCAACCAAAATGGATGTTGCTACTCCTTTCACAGAGATTTGAATTGGTTTCCACTGGATTACTTATTGGAGGAAGAATGATATTGAGGGTCTCTCATATTGTTTCGATTTGCAAAATTTTTTATAACGAATATTTGAATTGTTTTAAGGTTCAACTTAAATTGATAAAATCATTCTCTGTGGATACTAACATTCAAATAAAGGGATAGCAGTTGGTGGTCTTACTTTGTCCTACACCAAATCGGGATTGTAATCAAATTAGGGTACTTACTTTAAGTTTTGCTTTAGAATCAGAGCCCCCATTTACCATTATTACACCTGGCCATAGCACCACGGTGGTGGAAGGTCCTTCATCATCAAATATCTACAATTGACTTAGATTCACTCGTTGTGATAGTGCATGCTCCTTGTGATTTTCTTGTTCTATAGGATATCTGTGACCAATAACATAATCAATCGTATGCTTCTGATATAGGTCTCCCATAAATAGAAAAAAGTGGGAAAAATGTTTCAAATCCATTTTGTCAAAAGAGAGATGAACAAGAAAAAAAATATTCCATCATTCACCTAGTTTTACTAAACTTCAAGCAACTTGCATTAGTTCACGTAACAACCTTGGTATTCTTAACTTGTTATGAGTAAATTATGCTACCCAGCAGTTTGCAATAGACTTTCTCCCTTCTATCATGTTGTCGTTCGTCCTTTGCATTTTGATCAATATTATCATCTGACTCTTCTTTGTGACTGCTTCATGTCATGCCCACCTCATCAATTGGTTACAAATTTGCTTTTCACAATAAAATAGTAGCCAGAATTTGTAGCCGACTTTTTAATCTTCTGAATTTTTTTATATAATAAATATGATGCCATTTTGTGATTATAAAAATTAATGAGACCTGTAAAAAGTCGAGTTTTTTCCTAACAAATTCCTAACAAGATGTGCAACTCATTCATATTATCCAAAACCAAATTAAGAGACTATTCACAAAAACAAAGTCTTACTTGATTGGTGGCTAAGCTACCACTCTCATGAAGTCTGCCATATGATCTTAGACCATAAAAGGATATGTAATCCTGGGCTTTAGGCCCCATTATGTCATAAAGATTCTGTAATATAGAACTTGGTCCTCTACAAATTGTTCGATATTGCCAATGCATTAAAGCCCTTACTGATGCAGCGCCACTGTCATCAATGCCGCCCTGATAAAATATATCTTCAGATAGATGATTTTCTTACAGATGGAGAGAGCAATATATGTTATTAAATGATACCTGGAAACCTGGTAAAAGGGGTATGATAATAATAACTCTAAAACATTTGTTTTCCTTGTGTGCTCGCATGATACGCCTATACAATGCATCCAAAATCCGATTGCGTATTATATCATCTCCCGAAAGCCCAGAAATAAAAAACTGATTCTGGAAATTCAAAGGCACTTGGGTTAGTGATCAAAATTGAATCATTTCCTAGTAAATATATATTGTATATTATGAAAAATTAACAAAAGGCATTAAATCATCTACAACTGAATTTCGAATGATGAGGAACTCAAGCTTAGGCTAGAAAGAGTAACTTATTCTGAAAACCCCTACCTAAATACATAGTGGCACCGTACTCAAGATTATGCAGCATACAACCTGTACTGAAACTATTAAAAGAAGTCTAGTGCTCTACTCTTGGCATTCTAAAATATATAACATACACACACATATATATTATAAAACAGTGATAAAAATAATATTAACTAATATCTCATCTTATTAATGGCGATAATCAGGCGCATTTTTTCTTCTAATTATTTCAGAATTTTATGGTTACTACTACTTATAAAAAAAATTA
>NEWO01000025.1:3567012-3580263 GCA_003013225.1 Phalaenopsis aphrodite
ACTCTTGTGCATCCACTTTATTTTTAAAAATGACAGTCAATACTCTTTCTCCACTCATCAAACATCTTTTTAGTTTTAAAATAATATCAAAAAGTTTAGTAAGCCAAGAAATTTTAATATCTCCTAAATATTTCCGCACTTCTATTGGAATATCATCAAGTATTACTGTTTTTAGCACTTCATGTTCTTTAAAGCCTCTCCAACTTCCATTTTAATAATGTGACGATAGAAATAAAAAGTTTTGTTATCATTTATCATATTAAGGTCACTAAAGTTCATCGTATTTTCACAATCTTCATTGAAAACTTTATAAAATTATCTACCCATCTATATTAAATATCTTCATCAAAGAAAAGCCTACATAAAAACCACTTTTATGAAGTACGCATAAAAATTCACTTCTATAAAGTCTGCATAGAACTTAAATCCAGTTTCATGAAGCCAGCATATGTTTTGAAGCCACTTTTGCTCGTTATCTATGAAGCTTGTAACTTGCATGCTATAAGCAACATGGGAAAGGCTTTCAATGAATTAATAATAAATATATAGTAATAATAGATTATAACTAAAATTATCCCTACATAAAAACTAAACGCTTGGAAAAAAAATAAAGAAACAAAGACCCTGTCCAAATTCTGAAAAATTGCAAGAGAAGCAGGTCTTATGAATTGGTTGTTAGAGGCTCGCACATCACCTGATTCCACTCCGGCTCCAATTATCTACACAATGACTCCGCACGTTAGAATCTCGCGACCCTACATCGCAAACACCTGCAGCCATGTTCATTTCCACATTGTGCAGTATTATGAGTCGAAAATTCTTTCATTCATCTTTAAATATTAGAGCTTCCGCAAAAAAATAAAAAAAGGAGATGAAGTACAAGCAAGAAGAAAAGGGAGAGAAGGAGAAGAACGATAAGCAAAGAAAGAATGAAAAAGGCAAGCAAAGAGAAAAACAACAATAGTAAGGAGAGAAACATCAAACTGCAAAAAAGAAGAGACAAAGAAGACGAATAAGGAAAAAATGACAGCAAAAAAAGAGATTAATCTTACCTTCTCCAAGAAAAACCCGGGCTCAGTCGATCTTTAGATCCAACCGTGATACAAATTACCTTTTTGTTTCGTCAAATCTTAGATCCAGCTAGAATACCTCCCTCTAATGATCTGAAATCAAGATATCGGTAGCGAAATGCTCAACTAAGATACCTCCCTCTAATGATCTGAAATCAAGATTTCCGTAGCGAAATGCTCAACTAAGATCGTCAGAGCACGCTCATTCGAGATGACAAGGTGAACAATATTGCTCGTCTTCTTTCTTTTATTTATGTTGTCATTCTTCCTTTGTATTCTCTGTCACCCCTTGCTTATGTAGTTTGTTGTTTCTCTTCTTGCTTGCTTATGTTGTTTCTCTTTGTTTTCCTTTATTCTTTTTGTGTTTGTTCTTCTTCTTCTTCTCTCTCTTTTCCTCTTCCTTGTCCTTCCACTTTTTTTATTTTTGTTACGAAGCTCTTGTATTTAAAGATAAATGAAATTCTTTAAGACTTATAGAACAACTCACTATAGGAAAAAACCTAACAACAATTGTTTAAGATGTGAGGTCGCAAGATTCTAAAGTTGCGAGTTAAGGAGTAGACAACTAGAGCTAGAGAAGAAGTGATATGCGAGCCTCCAACGACCAAAATTCATAAGACCTATTTTATTGATTTTCTAGAATTTGGATAGTTTCTTGGTTTCCATTTTTTCCATTCAATTTTTCTTTAGGAATGGTTTTAAATATAATCAATTAATATCATATATTTTTATTATCATTTTATCAAAAGCTTCTCAATCGCGTTGCTTATATCATAAAATATGTAGGCATCATAAATAAAGAGCCAAAGTGGCTTCAAATGATATGCAGACTTCATGAAAATTGATTTAAGTTATATGCAGGCTTCATAAAAGTGGATTTCAATGTAGGCTTTATGAATAACCGATACAAAGTGGATTTTAGTTTATATATATATATATATATATATAGCAGCTGATATATAATCCCCTCAAATATATATCTATGGGTCTTCTAATCGCTCTGCTAGTGTTTCTGCTCATGGCGAACCCTAGCAAGAAACAGACATTGTTTTCGCTCGCTCGTTTTGATCCTATCCGTCTTCGTCTTTGGCACTAGCCGGCAGAGGAGTTTGCGTCATCAAGCCTGCTCGCCTGCTCACTTGTTGCGTCGTCTACTGCGTTGTCGCATCGTCGAGGCGCCGTCGAGGCGTCCAGCCATCTGCGTCGTCTTCGTGCTGCAGGTTCGTAAAGGCCGCTCGACTGCTCGAGCATCGGTTGCACCATTTGCTGCAGTGATGGCCTCAGGGTTTTCCTACGTTGTCGTCGTCGCTGGTGATAATCCCCCCAAACACTCCTATGTTACAGTGGTTCACAAACGCAGCTCCCATTTCCACCTTACAGATAGTCTGGTATTCTCGCAAATGTACCAAGATTCAATTGCAGGAAATGACGATTGCAATCTCATCAAAAAAGAAGAGAAAATGGAGGACAAACCAGCAATATTCTTCTCTGACGCTGAAATTTCAACTTGTGCAGAAAAATACAAATTTACACTAGTTGGAAGGTTCCAATTAGGTTGTCCTAAGATGGAGATCATCAGGAAGGTTTTTGAAAATTTCAAACTGGTTGGGGATTGGCAGGTGGGTCATTTCGACGAAAGGCATGTTATGATACAGTTGAACATAGAAAAATATTACACGAAGATTTTCTCAAAGAAATTCATTACAATCGAGGGCAAACATATAAAATTACTCAAATGGACCCCTAATTTTGATCTCAGTCAATAACCCCCAATTGCACATAGCTGATTCTCATTACCTGAACTCAAGTTTTAATTCTTTGGCCTACCTATCTTATATGTAATTGGGATTATTCTTGGAAAACCTTTGCAGGTAGACTTACCTACAGTTCATTTCTCAAAACCCTCTATTGCAATGATTTTGATTAAAATAAATATTACAATACCAGATGTAGAAGAATTCTGGCTCGGATCTGCTCACAATAGTTAATGGCGAAAAATTATTATAGAAAAAAAAATTTACTACTACAAACACTGCAAGATGTTTGGACACCCGCAGAAGAAATGTTTTAAATTTCACCCACAGTTGAGAACTAATAGTCAAAAGCAGGAACACACTATTAGTGCACCCCATGTGCCTGAACGCACTCCCAACTAACTGATGACAGTCAACCTAATGAGGGAATCACCACAAGACAAGATTTGGTGTCTGCCCCTAAGATCCCTTCTCCTAACCATAATACAACGGATAATTTTCGAACTTAAAATCAGGATAGTCCCGCAGCTCCTATTCAAGAAGCATTAAGTTCAGAGGTAACAATTCACATTTCACATACACTAGAACCTATCACGGTAGCAACGACTGTCTTTCTTTCTACTATGGTTCTTACATCAAATCAAACCGAAGATCACATGAGTCAATCTTCAGATGAAGAGTGGCAGGTTTACACTTCTCAGTGGAAGAACGTTGGGGGCACACTCCAACTTGAAAACTTAATTGATGATACTTTAGTTACTCCTAGCAATGACATGACTCTTCAAAGTTTGTTATCTAGCTCCGCTCCTAAAACTAGAGGAAGAGGCAGGACTAAACCGGCTCGTCCCTAGTTACTTGTTTTCTGCATGTTTTAAATTTATTTTACTTTTTATTGACTATATATGTATCTTTTTGTTTTGGTATTACTGTACTTGTATTGTATGGGCAGGGTGTCTCTTTTGTGTTCTCTCATACAACCTTTATGTATCATTTCTACTTCAATAAAATCAGCCCTTGGGCTTTTCAAATATATATATAAATCCAGGGCTAATTAATTAAAGAGATTTCAGGCTAATTAATTAAAGAGATTTCAAATATATATATATATATATATATATATACAATTGTATAATTTTTATTTGCCAGAAGTTGTTTATTTCTACTTTTGAAGTCTTCCAACTCTCAATTTTTTATAAAATAGATAATATTTTGTTTATCTCATTTTTATAATGAAGTTATCAATCTATTATCAGTCTATCATTTGCAATTTTATTTTAATTAATTAATTTATTATTAGTAGAAATCATAAATTTCTGAAATAGTTAGAAGAAAAAACGCACTTGATTTATCGACATCAATAAAAAGAGAAATTGGTTGATATTATTATTATTATTATTATACATATGTGTGTGTATGTGTGTATTTATACTTCTATTAGAATACCATCATCTACATAATCCAATATAAAAATTCTATCTGCATTTCATGCAATAACGTAAGAAGCGTCTTCCATACCTCAATATAAATGAAATGTTCTGCCTTCTCAATTAGAGAAAAGTATGCATTGTGGATGCTCTCTTCTGTTTGGCTTGTTCCAGCAGACCATTGGCCAACACTTCTAATGACCTGGACTCCACATATCATTGAAAAGAAGATAATTGTATGTGCGGTATAAAAAAGAAAGCAATGTTAATCTTGTATAAAACATTTAAAAATAAGAAAAGAAAACCTCAGTTACAGATTGCAATGTAATTATCTATGTACAGTGGTTGTTCGTTCACCACTGTCAGTATAACTCTCTTCAATATATTTGTGCTCTCACAAAACAAAGAGAAGATCTAATCTTTGTTGATTATTTATCTGCATGAGTTAAATCAGCAAAGGGAAAAATGATCCCTTTTTTTACTGGGAATGATTAGTACTAATGGTTGATTAATCTGGGTTCAGTAGATGGAAAGTTCTATTCTTTCCCGATCCAACAGACTCGTGGTAATGGTCTAGCCTTTATCAAATTTGGGAATGCTAGCTCAAATCTTCATCAAAACATATAAGAAAGATTTACGTGCACATCACTCAATTCCTTACTTATCTAACACCTAAACCACAAATTTTACATACATGTCACCTTAGCTATGCATGAAAATGTGTATTTCACATTTTAAAAGTTAAAAATGGTGGTATTTTTATGTGATATGAAAATTTTGGATGGTATAAAGGTAAAAAGTAAAGTTTTGGTGTCATACGAAAATACATAGGAATTAGGTGGTATGTATGTAAATGTCCCAACATAGGCATGATCCATCCATTTGTCCTCTCTTTGAGTATATATTGAGTTTAGCAAAGAGCATCTAGCATCTATGGAATTTAGTTTTAGGTTGACGCCACCATAGGTAGAAAGGACCAATTTGCAATACTTGAAGAAGGAGAGACGCGGAAGGCTGTGACACTTGAAAGTGCATGTGTGCATGAAACTTTAAAGCATAGCTATATATGTGACACTTAAAAGCAAGTAAATCAGCCTCTCTAGACAGCCCGCCTTGACTTCTGCCACAGCTAACCCGTCCACCCTAGCTAAATCCAGCTAGCCCATCCACACCCACTAACTTCTGCCAGCCTGCCAACTATTATAATAGATGAAGGAAACCTCAGGATGGAAAATAAAGACCTATCAATGGCTTACATGAAACTCATCTACTGATCACATATGCAACCTGACATGCTTAAATTATCAGTGTGGTGAGTCAATTCATGCTTAATCCAAAATAATCACATTCAAGGCATTATATAGAATATTACAACGGATGAAGGAAAATTTATTCAGAAAGACTCTTCAAGCATACACAGGTGCAAATTATGCAAGTTTTATGGTTAACGGGAGGTCGACTTTAAACTATTGTACATTGTTAAGAAGCAATCCCATAACTATAAAAGTAAATAAAATAAAATAAAATGCGGTAGAAGAATTTAGCACATAAATCAAATTTAGATCTATGTAATAGAAATTTGCAAATTGTTAAGGTTGGAATTATCATGAAAGAATTGAAAGTTGAATAAAAAGATGTTATAAAACTCTATTGTGATAACAAGTCCGACATCAATATTGCCACAGAATCATGCAACATAACCATGCTAAGCAGATTAAAATTGATAAAAATTTGGTAAAGAATAAGTTTGACGGTAGTCTAACTTGATCACTCTTCATGTTAAATGATTATCCTCCAGCAATATAATGAAAACAATGAAAATTGATTATACTCCACCAGCCAAAGCGTAGACATGCCTAGTGGATATCTTATCCTTACGTCACTGATATGTCGATGTAAATCAGTTAATATAAGCACTCATAACATTAAATAATCATCAAGTTAGAGATCTACAATACAACTAACTCCCCCCTCTGAATATTAAAGGCCCTTCATCATGTTGAAACACAGCTTAAATCAGTAGCCTACAAAAAAGCTAATTTTATCTCTCGAATATCTCTGTAAAAATATTGTCCTTAGAATTCCCTGATTTGGTTTTTGTAATATGTGAAAAAATAAAAACATAGAAGCATGCCAAATAAATTGTTTCCTCGCATTCTACATCAACGTAATATAACCTTCATGATCCTATTACACAGTTTAAGAAAATTGTGTATTGTCAACAAGAAATCGGTGAGATAATGAACCAGATTTGCAAGAAAAAAAGGTAATCAACGAGTTCATTTATCAAAAAGAACTAACCTGACAACGACAAGGTGTACGAGGACCAACTTGTCCAACTTCCTCTGTAGAGACAGTCTGATCACCACGCTCTTGTGCTTCCCACCACTCATTATCAATATTAAGAAAAGCCGGTTGTGCAATCTCATTATAATTCCCATCTCCCCGGGTTTGACAAGAATCAATATCATCAACAAAAGCCTTCATTTGCATATCTGGAATTGGATGCTCAACTTTGGTCTTCCGAAATGAGAAGGCAGGACCATGATTTGCCTTACTTCGTTGTTCTGCAAGATTTTGATTTATTTCCATCTTCGGATTTCTGCTAAAGTTGTCTAGCCCATCTGGCTGCTGGGGCAAAAGTAATGGTATGTCTTGATAAGAAGAGCGAGATGAAAGTGATTCCTGCCTTTTAAGTCCTCTAAGATTGTTTTCTTGTTGCTTACTATCATCATTAACTTCTCTGCTGTGTCCCATATAATGAGGAATAACCATATGATGATGAGGCATTAACAAAGGAATCGTCTCCTCATTCAGAGCTTTGTTTCTCTACAAATAAGAAAATATTATAATCTAGTGTAAAATATAACACAGAATTAATCAAAGAACCATAAAGCAGAATCAACCTTTGCATAGTTCCAGCGCTGAACAAAGTGTCTGGCAACATCCTTGCATGGGGGTCCCCAAAGAGCACACTGAACATCATGCCATGGCATACGAGGATACTTACTACGGTCCACCTCATCTTTCATTGTATCTTCCCACGAATTTGGCTCAGACTCCCTTAATTAACAAAAAGAAATTTAATTTAAATTTGAAACAAAAACAAGTTTAGTCTAAGTAATCAATGGCATTGAATAAATTTACCTTGGATTATAGTAATCCTTTCCCGGCCAAATCAAAGGAGGATGGTCACCAATTTGGTGTTTGTGGTTGTCAAAGCGACCAAAACACAAATCAAGTCCACCCAAATAACAAATCCGATTATCAACTATTAAGATTTTCTCATGATGGGACCTAGAATGGATAAGCATTTTACATGAATGGAAGGTTGAAATGGAAAATTAGTTTATTTTTGTTAGAGAATCATTATAATGTTTGAATTAGTTGAATGGAATTTCATACCACAAATAAACGCCAGTTGAGAAATGATCTGGATAACGTAGAACTTTCACATTTTCATGAATGTTTAAGAGTCTCCGCTTGCTGTATACACTGTTGATTTTCAAAGCAAGGGCAACTTCTTTGTACAGAAGGATGTAAATCTGCACATTGCTACACGTCA
Source organism: Phalaenopsis aphrodite (assembly GCA_003013225.1). Taxonomy (NCBI): domain Eukaryota; kingdom Viridiplantae; phylum Streptophyta; class Magnoliopsida; order Asparagales; family Orchidaceae; genus Phalaenopsis; species Phalaenopsis aphrodite. The sequence continues at coordinate 3,574,826 of NEWO01000025.1, forward strand.
GAATTTTGGATGCAAAGCAGATGCTGTACATGACATATTCCCAACCCCCGCAAGGGGTGGTGGAATGTGCAAAACGAGTCCGTGATCAAAAGAATAAATCAGAAAAAAAGTTAAGGATTTGAAATCAGTATTAATAAAATCAACAAACTGAAATCAAGAGAATAATATCATGAAAGAGAAGTTAACTCATTTCATCAAGTAGGATATTAAAAAGACCCTAAAGATCCGACTGATTATTGTATGTTCCACACCACATATAATTCCATTGAAACAAAATTTTCCCATTTACGCGGACGAGAGCCACTTTTGGAATTATGACCTTACATATTACAAATTTCAGAATATTTTGACCACTAGAAACCAAACCTTTTCTCAGTTTTGGTAAAATCCTTATGTGGAAAGTTAGCAAGGTGGGCCAACCGGCCACCTCATAAACTTGAGGAATCTAATTGGAGACAACTTTGACCCTTAATTAGTTTATTCTCCTCCTCTAATATTGTATCCCAAAGTGTCCTAGTCAATCCTCCTCTTCATCGAAATCATCCCTACAAAAGGGATTCATATGGCCATCTCGCTCTCCTCCACAAATTTTATTTTTAGGGCCGACAGTAATCTCGCCCTGGGTCCTTGCCTCAATGTCATCAAGCAATCGTAACACTTGGTTGAGTAGTCATTGTATGTCATCCATGGAAATTCCCGTTCAAGTTTCCGCAATTGCCTCCTTGGCGGTGTAATTGTGGCTTGGGTTTGGATAGGTGGAAGAGGTGTGTAACGATGTCATGTGAGAAAAAAAGAATGTGAGTGGTCTAATTAAAAATTCAGCAAAGGCAAGGAATTCTGTGTGGAGGTGGTATTGATTATTGGTGAATGCTATAAACTATAAGATGGGACAAGAGTCGGGCTAGCTCTTATAATAAATGATACCGAAGTCAACCCAAACAGTGATAAGAAAATCAAATATTATTGCTGAATTCAAAATTAGAGAAATAAAATCACACAAATGAAGATAGAAATAGCAATAGACATAAGACAAATGCATTTAGGATTGTATCCCAAGAGGGGTGTTAGTGGTCGATGATGGTCTAGAAGGTCTCAGGTGATGAAAAATGGTGATTGGCAAGCAGAAACGGCAAGGAGACCGTTAAGGTTCCATGCATCAAACAATATGGCGGAATCGATGCAAGGAGACTGTTTTTCAGGTTCCATACAGCAAACAAGCTGTCAGAATCAATGCGGAAGGACTGTTCGGATCAGTAACAGCCAAGGAGCAGGTTGTGTGGGTTTGGCAACAGCAAGGGGAAGGAGAGGAGCGGCTGGGAAGGCAGGAACAGCGGTGAGCAGTTGTCCCGGGGCATTGGGATGAACTATAAAAGCAGCCGGAGCAGGTTTCGGGGAATGGCACAAGTAGGAGGCGGCGAGACAGCAAGAAAACAGCAGGTATGCTGTTTTTCGGATGGCGGCAGCCATAGGGATGGCTGGATAGCGGTCAAAACAGCGAGGCGAGGGACGGAACAGTGGTGGCAGTGAAGGTGGAGGGATGGCACTGCGATAGCAGCCAAGAGGAGGGAGGGGACGGCACAATGGCCCAGCTGGAACTGCAGAAAATAGCAATTGGAATGCTGTTGCAAACGGCTACAGCGAGATACGGCAACCGAGAGCGACGTGGGGAGAATGTGGAAGGGGATAGGGAAGATAATCACCACCTCGGGAAAGACATACAGCCGAGCATCACCCAAACCCTCGATTACAGCCCTCGAAGGGAGAAAACGGACGCCAGCTGCTATCCTAAACAAACTCATGCCAAAAGTTGAAATCTAAACTCTAGTACAGCACATATATAGGAAAGGACTAGAAATGATTGAAAGTTAAAAAAAAAAAAAATTATAGATAGAAAACAAACAAAGCCTATTCAACCCGTTCCCCCCACCAACGATCATGTCGTTTTGCGATTCCACGGGACGGGATCTATGCACCGCCTCACTAAAGCCTTCTTTATAAAATTATCATTGAACTTAAATAGGTTAAGTTGGACCTCCTTTATGAACCAACATGATCTCATTCCGACTTTTTAATCTCTGAACTTCATAGAAAGCTTTCCATATAGTTGGCAGAATTTTTCTACAAAATATCCTACTTCAGAATTCATCAAAATTTTTATTTAGTTTGAGTACAAATTTTTATATTCCATCTTTCTCAACAATTTGCAATACTTTATTGCATCTCTTAGATATTCACAATTCAATGCTTAAAAAACATCTAGTTGTAAGGGTATTATAATACTGCAAGACAAAAAAATCACCAAGTCAAAAATTATAGAGTTCATTTGATCACAAAGTAACTCTAGAATATTTTTATGGTCAGTGGCATCCAAGTTTTCATTTGCGGGCCCACAAAACATGAAATTTTGTACCATTTCATTTTTTATGGTATTAATAAGACAGTACTTTACCATATTGTTTTCAGATTCCATATTATGAACTTTGGGTCTTCATTTTGAGGATAAATGGCCTCATACACGAGGTAGTCATCTACTAATGAATATTATAATTGATTCAACTCATTGAAGGCAGTTTTGCATGTTCAACTTGTGCCAATAACCAACGGATATAAGAATTGTCACGGTTGCCAAGAGAAATAGAATCACGGCTAAGTTGCATTGGGAAGCTGCAATTGAAAGCCAAAAGACAGGATGAACTATGAGAAAACTAGGGAATCAAGAGAAATAGAAAGGCCATAGAGGATGTCGCTCATACCATGTTCGAACCACAAAAAAGAAAAGGATATTCTATTTCTTTATTTCAATGAGAAGAGTCAAGTGCAATTTATGTAGTGGACACATAAACCTGAGATGATACAGCTAGAACAAAAGACAGATAGGAAACACAATAATAATATAAGAGAAAAGTGTCAGAATGGTCTGTGACTTTACAACTAGATGTTTTTTAGCCTCAGAGCTTATAAAAGTGTCAATTTAGTCCTCTAAAGCTTTTAAAGGGGACTAAAATAGTCTTTCTTATGGACAATTTCAGCCCATATTTAAAGAGTATGAGGACTAATTTAGCACTTTTATAGACTCTGAGACAAAAATGACTTTATGTTAAAAGTCAGGGGACTATTTTGGCACTTTGCACAATAATATAATATTATTCTCCTTTTTATAGAAGTAACTAACTAGGAATTTAAGAGGAATGTAGGTATTTTTTTCCAGCTTGGCTTGTTTAGTGAGTTATGGCCAATTCATAAGTGGATGGAACTAGAATTCCAACATTAGGGGGCCTAATTTAGTGTAGATTTGCCAATCTCACTATGTAAATTTCAGAAATTAACCTCTCTCTCTCTCTCTCTACCCTCCTTTTATTGTTTCTGTTTATCTTCATTTTGGCATAAAAAAACATACAAAGAATGAAAGATAAGAGCTTCAAGTCAACATGGGTTTTGAGAGAAATTTTCTTTACGATCCTATCCGGCAAAACAAAGAAATTATTTTGAGATTCAAACTGATGACTTCAAACTCATAATGGAAACAGATTGGTCACAATGAAGATTTTGGCAGATTTGTCTCATATGGAGTTGAAAATCTCTAGCATTACGGATACTGACAAACAAATATATTTCTTCTAAGTATGTGTTTGTGAAGCTTCAAAACCAATGTAAATAGAGAACAATGCCACCCTGATCACTTCGTAGCACTCCATTATTTGTAGCATAACAGAATAGAATAACTTCAAAATTTTTAATTAAAAGAAAATTCCAAAATCACTAGGAAATCGAAAGAGAGAGCAGTATGGATTGTTAAGCTGGCAGAGAAGATACCTGAACACCTTGCTTAGCCCTCGCTTCCAGCAATATATCAAGTCGTGAAGATGCATGCGTGTGAAAAGGACGTCGAAGATAAAGCTCTGGACACAGCCACCAACCCGCAATAAATATCTGCAAAAGACTTTACAATGATGGCAGAGCTGGGAAAATAATAGCTATCAGAGACACAATGGCATTCATTTTCAATTTTAAAACGGGGAAATTTACATACCTAACACCTATGCTTTAATATTTACATACATAGCACTTTGTTGTCCTAAAACTATGCATGAAAAATTTCTTTTTACTTGTAATAAGTTATAATAGTAATATTTTTTATGTGATATTAAATATTTGAGTGCTATGCCTGTAAATATGAAATTTTAGGTGTGAAATGTGTAAACACATTAAAATTGTGTGCTATGTAAACAAGTGCCCCAAAAAAAACAGCATAGAAATACCTCTGATTTTGCTTCTTCAATGGAAGATGCAATAGCATCAAATGCAGCCTGGCCATCAACAAACCACTGTACCTGACTACCATCTTCAATCAAGCCCCGTGGTGGGGAAAACGAACCAAAACGGTGAGGATAACACCACCCCTCAGGAGGCCTCAGACCAGCATCGTTTATTGCAGCAACCCAATCTTTGACTTTGACACTACTTTTTACCCTCAAATTAATTGTTCGGCTTCCACTAGATACCTTTTGAGATGAATGTTGATTAGAGATTGAACTTCTCAGATCTTCAGTAAAAGCAAAAAGTTAAAATTCAGTAGTTTATTTCAGAGCTATATGGAGATTTAAAAGTAACTAATGCATACGGAGTACCAAAAAATTTGGATAGACCGCAAATAACATAAATATAAGTCCAAAAATAGCTTGAAAAAATAGAGTTAGAAATCATGCAACACTAAACAATTAATTAATGAAAGATGATTCGTAAAGCCAACCCAACAAAGTTAAAGATAACAGTAATAATGAAAATGATAACCGATTGAATAACTAAACAAGACATAAACTTCTAAAAATCAGGGCACCAAAAAGATACTCAAAAATTGTACATGATATATTTTAAGCTAGAGTAAATATATGACTCATTAGCCATGCATTGAAAGGTGATTACTGAATTTCAGATTTCATACTTGTGCAACAAAAATATTCCAACCATAGATACAGATAATAACCCATTTTTTCATTTCCCTCTTTAGGAGGATTGTTTTGGGGGGAGGGGATGGGAAGTGAGCCAACTGTTAAGACATTGGTAATCAATCAATGTGATATGCTAAAAATCAAACCAGAGATCATCTCGCTGATCCAGGAGAACCAGAACAGGATGAACTGATGATCATCTAAATGTTCAAAAATTACAACAATGTGATTGTTTATAGAAGAAACTGCTATTGTATGGCTCCAAGGGCTATATGATAAAATTATTAGTGTCAATTTCTATAAAATATTGAACATTTATATACCCTATTGGTAGGTTTGTAAATGAACCAATGCACTCGATGAACAACTCAAACTTCGTTCGATTAAGATTCGATCAAGTTCATTCAAAATAGTAAATAAACAAGCTTGAACATTTTTTAAAAATTTGAATCTTAAATGAACTAAACATGAACATAGTCGAACTTGTCA
>NEWO01000025.1:3585186-3607406 GCA_003013225.1 Phalaenopsis aphrodite
AGCACTTACAATACTTCCTGGTTGTGACAGGTTTAAGAATGCAGATTGGTTCCACCTATTCTCCGCTCTGAATTAGTGGGTGCTCTCCTGGATGTACTCTAGCTCTAAAATTCTAAACTTGAACTCTACCTATAAGATGAAGTGGTTGTTCGGTGATGTTATCTCTCCACTTTTGAAGCTAAAGTCTGAACATTTCTTTTGTAGTAAGCTGGTAGGAACCGACGTCGTATCTCCCGCTTCATCTTAAGACTCTCTCCTTCTCCCCATCAACCCTCCAGATCACAGTCAAGGATATCTATTCCCTGAGTTTCATCCCCAATGTCTGCAAGCCTCTGCTGAAGTCTGCGGATCGCTCACTATACATCTTCCCGAATAGGCTTGGGCATGTATCTCCTTGGCAACATAAGCTAGGGTTTAGAGTGGGAGGTGAAAGATGACGTAAAAAATAATTTAGGGTTGTTGAATTTGAAAATCAACAAGAGGAAATTAGGGCTATGTCAAAATTTTTGGCTATGGTTCGAAAATTGAAAAGAATTATTGTTTGAAGGGTAAGGTCAACGCTTGGAAACCCTAGAATAGGACTAGGATTAGACTCTTTGATACCAAATGCTAGTGGGGTTAACCTAAACCATACCAGGAAAAATAAATAATATCACTAAAAACAAATAAACACTTAAAATCAATGCACTTGAAAGGGAAATACAACAAACATGACACGAACTCAAGCTAGAGCTCGATCCATGGGTGGTGGAGGTTGGCTAGGTGGTTAGCGAGCGAAGGTAGATGGTTGAAATGGAGTTGTAGGTGGTTGGGACAAGCAGAGGAGGGGTTGAAATCGCGTTGGTAGGAAAGGCTGGACCAGGTAGAGGACGGCAGGTTTACTATTTTCCATATGATGGTAGTGAATGACCGAAACAGGGGGTTGGGGGGGTGCTACAAGCCAGCAAGGGGTGGCTCTTGGGAAAGGGGGCAGCGGGCAAGAAGAGCTGGAATGGGAAAACTGTAGTAAAAAAAATAGCAAATTTGTTGTCCTTGGGGAGCATGCTGCAGGGAAGGACGATGTGGAGTAGCGGGATGTAATGGAGAAAGATAAATAACCTGGAAACCAAGATATAGCCAAAACACTACTTGGAATCCTGGGATACAACCCCGAAGAGAAAAAGAGATGCAGGCAGTTATCCAGATACAGCACCCCAAAAACTTACAAACCCTAATACAAGATATACATAGGAAATAACTACAAAGGAATTAAGGATAACATGAAAGAAAGCAAATAAAAAAATGAGATTAGGGTTGCAAGACAGCAAGGCTCGGCTCTCTGGAACGGGGGCAACGAGCAAGAAGAGCTAGATTGGGAAGACTGTGGTAAAAAAAATAGCAAAGTTGTTGTCCTTTGTGTGGCTGCAGCAGGGAAGGACAATGTGGAATGGCAAGGAGCAATGGAGAAAAGATAAATCACCACTTGGAAACCAAGATACAGCCAAAGCATCACTTGCNTTGCAAGACAGCAAGGCTCGGCTCTCTGGAACGGGGGCAGCGAGCAAGAAGAGCTAGATTGGGAAGACTGTGGTAAAAAAAATAGCAAAGTTGTTGTCCTTTGTGTGGCTGCAGCAGGGAAGGAAGATGTGGAGCAATGGGATGCAATGGGGAAGGATAAATCGCCACCTGGAAACCAAGATATAGTCGAAACACTAATTGGAACCCTAGGATACAACCCTCTAAGGGAAAAAGAGATGCAGGCAGTTGTCCAGATACAAAACACACCAAAAACTTCAAAACCCTAACACAACACATATATAAAAAATAAATACCAAAGAATTAAGTATAACAAGAAATAAAGCATAAGAAAGAAAAATGAGATTCTTTCGATATGTCTCCCTTGATAAGTATTTCCATGGTCAATATGTTTTTGTTGCATTTTTTGTTTTTGTGATAAGCTCCCGCGTCAAAAAGTGAATAATGATATAGCCAATAGAACAATTGAAGGAATTTTTTTGAGTTACATAAGGACTTGGTCAATAATGCTATCCTTGCTCCCTCTTGCATTATCATTTATCTTTACATAAAATTTTCATATAGATAAATGTTACCTAATTATTTATACACTATTAAACCGCAAATAACATGTCATTAGCTTGAGCTAAAGCATCTTTAAACCTCATAGTTTAGGGTAATCTATTTGTGCTTCGTTTATGCTCAGCTCAAATACCATACCACTTAATGCTAAGCAAACTGGTGAAAATATGAAATCTTTTCCTATGAATCATAGTTACCAAGGTGCTATATGACTTGAGCCAAACTCTAAATTAGCAAAATTATAGAAATTACATATTAGCTGAAAATCAATAAGACTTGTCAATAGTCTTCCAAAAGTGGAGTGTGATTGTCAGAAATGCATCCTGACAATTCAAGTTCCCTGCCAAAATAATTAAAATAAATAGCATAGAAAAGATGACGATTCTCCAAACGAACCATGCTCCAATGTTTGATCATACACTAAAGATTGTTTTTTTTTACTTTTTGAGAGGAACACTAATCACCGTTGTACAACATACAACATTTTGCAAATTGTCTTAAAATGCTTAAAAATTAATCTACAATGGAACTTACTAGCAATATAAGAATGAAATAACAAATATAAGAAAAAACCTAAGTTTCAAATGCAATCCAAAAAAACAGCACACCAAATAAACATAAGAATTTTTTTCAAAAATGAACACATGAAACAAAGTTTAAAACTTACTGTAAACCCAAACCGCAAGGGATTTGGTTCTTTAGTCTCTTTAGCTAGAAGAACTCGACCCTCCTCATTTCCATCTGAAGGAGGTAATACATCAAAGACAATTATGTCTAAAGGTTTTGTATCAAATGGATCTCCTAGAAAGGCCAAGAATCCTGGTTTAAGAACAACCCAGACCTGCCATGAAAGTCGCATAGAGAACAGAACAAAAAGAATACTAGATAATTTCAGCTTTCCAATAAAAATTTGAAGATAGCTTAAATAAAACCGAAATGAAGAAGAGAATAAATAATGTAAGAAAAAGAACAATAGAACATACGAGCACATCAAGAAAATACATGCCAACACATTAATCATATATAAACTGAATGTATCTATGATAAAAATATTTGCTCAGGATGATAAAATGATATTCCATAACTGAACTCAAAGTGCATACATGGATTGCTTTGTCATTATAAAATGTATAAGATATATCTGATGTAATAAGAATTATTTTAAGGCTCTCACTGCATTGTTTAATGCGAGTTGCGCTCAAGCCGTTACTTTAAAAGACTAAGGGCAATGCAACATGGCTACTACTCAAAAGTCCCTTACTATCATCACCCATTTCAACATGATTGATCCAAAAACCAACTAGAAAAGAACCAAGTTTCCTCGTTAGGCTTGAGATTTGTCACTAGAACAACTTCATTTCAGTTCCAAACTTTAAATTGTAAAGATAGAAGAAATAGCTTGGCTCTTGTTCCGCTCATATTCTTAAACTGAAACTTTAACAAAAAAATATACCCAAAATTCTAATGCTGGTTTCAGTTCATCCTGAGATACTCAAAAAGATACTTACCTGGACACAATTTAGAAAATTATTAGTTAAGAAGCATTTTATTATAAGATTTTACAAAAATTCCTAATAATTTTTAAAATGAAAAAGGGCACAATTATAAATAAGGTTACGCACATGCTCATAGATAATGATACGGGAGCTTCCCACATGGACACTTTCCGCGATCCATGCCACAGGGAGGTAACTTATGCTACAATCCTGCGACCAATCCCGGGAACTAGACCGGACGCGGAAACTTTCCAGCGACCTTGGACCGGTTCATAACAGTGAATTGAGGGTCGGTCATCCTTATGTAAATTTGGTGTCTCCTTTTCATGATAAGTCAAATCCTAATTATCTAGGATTTATATATTTGATTCATGTGTTTAGTTTTCTGGTTTTTTTTTGTATTTTTGTTCAGGACAGTCGTCAATGTCCCGATTTCTCCCATCTAGGATTGTATTCAAAGGCAGAAGTTGCTTTGACTGTATGTCATCTAAAGTGGTGATATTCTTCCAAGGCTCGAGTGGTACTCCGGCTATAGCTCGTTCCTGAGGGAGTATTTATCCCGACTTCCCACCCACAACCCTCCCCTCACTGTTGCTGCCACCTTTCCTCGCTGTCGGAACCATAGGACAGCAGTCCAGTTTTCTTCCTGCAACTCCAGCTACCAGCCACCACCTTCTCCACCTAATGTCGGCCACCGCCTTCTCCACCTGTTGTCATCCCTTCCAACCACCTCCCACCTTGCTGCCACTCATTGCAGCCGCCCGTCTTCATTGTCCATCCATCTCCCATCACCGCCACAGCCCCGGGACAGCTCTACCTTTGTTGTCCCGCAGCCCACCGCAACTTACCCTTCCGCCTACTACAGCAATCCACCGCCTCCTCACCATCCTCATGTCGTCCAATCACCAAACCAACCATCAACTTCAGATACATTTAGTTGTGTTTGATTGTATTTGTTGTTGTATGTCCTTTTCAAGTGTGTGTGAATGTAATCGCATATTCACTTTCCGTAATAAAATTTGTATTTCTATTATTATTTGGGTTAACTTCGGTATCATGGTATCAGAGCTAGCCTAACTCTAAATCATATTCAAAGGTTTCTAGCATCCCACCCCAATACCAACCCTATCTCTACACAATTTTTTTTTTTCCTTAGCTGATTTTTGGAACCGGCCATTCAAACCCTACATCATCAATATACATTCTATTCCATCTATCTACACCCAAATCATAAACACGCCACTGAAAAGACAATTGTTGGAGACATGAATAGAAGAAAAGACCACGATGTCATTTATGAGAAATCCGCAAGAGATGCCCATGAACCTTCTATAGAACTAAGAAATTCTTCAACTGCAACAGAGGTTTGTCGTCTTAGAGATGAGGCAAACTAGAAGGGTGAAGGGTAACCTGTAGCTACAATGATAACTTATAAGATCGGAGTGAATCTCTTCCACCATACAGATGTTAGGGATGAAGAACCTCTACCTTGAAGATTTGACATGAAATATCTTATAAACCAAAATTTTGAAGTAACAATGAATTTGCTACATTTAAACGGCCACTTAGAACAAGACGAGTTGATCAAGTGTCTCCAGACCGTGGAACTTTTCTTAGAGTACCAAGACGTCCAACTAGACAGAATGGTGAAACTTGTTTCCAGCAAGTTAAAGAAAAGTGAGTTATATTGGTAGAAAATTTTGAAGCGCATAAGCCAACATGAGGGAAAAGACGAGATCACTACCTGGTTCAAGATGAAATAAGAGATGCAGTGTTAGTATGTACCAATTCATTATACAGAGGAAGCGTAGACCCTAGCTTCAAAAGTGGAAAGACAACATTATTGGAAGACCACCACACCTCACAGGCAAAGTCCAACGTAGGATTGAGTAGCAAAACTACATCCAATGGAGAATCCAAGCCGACTCTGCCCGACGAGAAACTAAATCAGAGTGGAGAACATGGCAAGCCAGCCAACTTTCTCGAATCTGTTTCAGACAGAAAGTGTTTTAAAGTGCCATGAATTTGAGCATATTGAATAATATTGCACACTTAAGAGAATTATCTCTTTCACTACTCATGAAACAGTTTAAGAAATAAATAGTGACACAGAAAATGATGAAGACGTCATGGATGAGCCTCAACTTCAAGTCAAAGAAGAAGAAGCGCTAGTGATTCAAGATCAGCCCACAAAGGAGAGCCTGTGTAATGGCGAAATTTTGAGAAATAGGTAAAGTTTGGCACAATTGAAACAGAAACCCAAAATTTTCATCTCCATAAATTCGATCGAAATAACTCTACTAAATTCTATGCATGCATGAAATCAATCAATTCCATATAGAACAACATGCATGAATTGTTAAAGGATTAGAACATTAATATTTCAAAGTTTAATATTTAATTAACCTAATTAATCACTAATTAATTATCCCTAATCCTCTGCTACTATAGCTAACTGAAATCCACAACTTTTATTCATTTTGATAGGTCGAATAGGGCATCCCTTGCCTCAATTTTCTTCTCCCGATCCCTTTTCCTCTATCCCAATTCCCCTCTCCCTGTTCTATTTCTCGCACCTAGAGGAGTTCTCACGGAAGTAGCAACAAATCGAGCAACGCACTGGGTAGTTGAAGCTCGTGATTTAGAGCTCCGGGGCAATCTCTATAAGTGTGAATCTCTCTTTCACAAAATTTGAAACTTTCATTTTCTTACTCGCCCCTTTATTTTGACATTTGCCTCATTTTTCTCATATTTGATAGTCCTCGGAAACACCAATTTTGTACTAGAAGTGTTGTAATTAGTTTTGCAAGCTTTTAAAACTATTTTAGCATGAAATCAATGAGGATGAATAAGGTTCGAGGAGATAGGAATGAAGAAAAGTGAAATTGATATATTCGGAAAGTCAGATTTATGCCAAGAAACCCTTCTAAGGTATATTTTGGAATTTAACGTTGTTTTGGGGGTTAATTCATGTTTTGCGCTAAATTTTATGAAAATTTGTGTTGTCTACGAGCTCCAGGTTGTCTATACAAGGTTGCTAGCTCGAGACGAGCATGTGGGCACTTGTCGTAAGGTTGCTCTATCAAGTCAGATAAAATAATCTTATACCAATTTAAGAAAAATAATCTTCTATAGATTGATTTCTATTTTGACGCAGATGCATTTAGAATTTCCAGCATATTGTAAATAAATACTTGCAATTGAATGTATGAATGCATGTTTAATTCTCTTACGAACATAAGAAGCTATATATAATATGTATTTAAAATAAAATATAAAACTAAAACAAAAAAAATGATCCCAACAAGCCCTTAATTTTGAGGCAATGTATATTTTGTTCTTGTAAGGCATGAATAACACTTAAAAAATCTTCGATAAACTTTGAAGCCATTTGGGACCACTGTCTATGATATATATATATATATATATATGATCGTGAAATAAAACATATTTAGCTGACTTTAAAAAAACTCAAAATAACTTTTAGATGTTTTAAGTGTTTTTAAAAAACAAACTAATTTATTTTTTAAAACAAAAAAATAAAAACATAAATGCACCAAACAAACATGTATTTAAAATAAAAGTAAAAACCTAAAACAAAAGTGATCCCAAAGAAGTCCATACCGTCCCGAAAAGAAAGAAAATTTTCATCTATACTTGTAAAATCAAAACCTACCACACAACTTATAAGTTATTTAATACCTTTTGCCAGTTGCCGTTGCAACAACTAAACCATTTGCATGCACAACACCTGCTATCATCCCCAGATTTTGGAATCTTTGGCAAATGTTTGACTGAAACATAGTCCTCTTTTAGTTTAGGTCCATACTCTGGCAAAAAAGATAACCTGGATACCTCTAAAAACTTGCAAACCTGTAAATTCATATGAAAACATGAAGGCCATAAGCACCGCAACAAATGCAAGCCTAAAATCCAAGATAAACAAAATAAATCATAAGAAAAGATTTTTGTTGTATTAAAGCATCCCAGCAAACAGGAAGCAGTATCAAAAATTTAATAGTGAAGGTCCAAACCCAAAACAGATAGAAACATGTTGTTAAAAAAATATTTTGACGGTATAATCATTAACTTTATAATACTATAACGTCCCATAAACTTCTCGTTTTTTCCAATTTTAATTAAAAATTCATTACTAGGAAAATTAAAACACATGCATCAACAATACATAAAGAGTTCAATAAATATCCCATGGACCTTTCCTTTTATAATTGTATATAATAATTGATACCAGAGTTAGCCCAAAAACAACAAAATGATAGTAGTATTGCTGAAAATTCAAGATGATTACATGAAGCTACTTAAAACAAGAAAAAAATAACACAAAAACACAAACAATGTCCTAGGGCAAGACGAAAGTAGTGAGCACAAGCTGGACAGCAGGTGGGATTGCTGGTCGGGTGCTGGCAGCAACAAGAGAAAGGTTGATGGGAGCAGGTAGTAACAGCAGATGGTTTGAGGTTAAGGGGCGGCAACAGGTGGGGGTGGAGGGGTTGCAAGAGTAGCAGAAGGTAAGGAGCAGGGGTTCATGGCAGCAGCAATGAAAGCGGGAGAAGCTTACGGTACCAGCAAAGCAGGAGGGGGCTACGGCAATTTCAGTGGAAGCATGAGGAATTTACGGCAGCAGTAGGAGATGGTCGTAGGGCTGGCAGCAGTGGGGAACCGGACAGGAGGGTTCATAGGGTCGATGGCAGTGAGCAAGGAAGGGAATAGTGACATGCGTTAAATTTTTATATTTTTTATGCATTAATTCCAGCAATTTTTCTCTTTAAATACATGATTTTACACATTTTGAAATGTTAGAATTACATTTTGCAAGGTACATGAGGACTAGCATGTAAATCGAAGCAAAACATGACTTTTGGAGAAAAATCGGTCCGGCATGGCCATGCCTGGATCTAGCGTGGCCACGCCACTTGAGCAGCGTGGTCACGGCCAAAGGCTGAAGAAGGTCGCGCGATGGAACGATCGGCGCAGCCACACCGAATTGTGGTGTGATCATGCCACCCAACCTGAGCATACGGCATAATTACGCCGCAGGTCAGGCGTGGTCACACCGGTGAATATTTTATGTTTGGGAAAAATTTTTTTGTAGGATTCTGATGAAATTAGGAAGAATTTTGAACTCATGCTATAAAAATAACTTAATTGGAGACTTTTATAGTGCTTTTTGGAGAGGAGATTACAAAATGAGGCTAAGGTTTAGAGAGATTATTCTTCTACTCTCAGATTTCTTTGTCATTTTTTTCCTGAGAGAAGTTGAGTGTTGTTCTTGTGAGAGATGAGATCAAAGGGCTCTAACTTACTTTTATTTCAATAAAAATGTTTCCTGCTGATTTTATTTCAATGAAATTTCATTTGCTTTTCTTTCAAGCCATGAGCAGCCAAAAACTTTTCGTGCCTCTGTGATTTTTTTATAGATTTCTTGGTTTGATTTTTGTTCTTGATTTCTCATATAAGTTTTTCAGTGCTAAAATTTAATGAATGTTGTTGGTCAATCTTCTAGACATCGTTTACTCCAAATCAGATCAGTTAGCATGTTAAAATTTATCGTGATCTAAGACTTCGGCAGAAGCGCGGTGAAACGATTAGATTAACCACGAGATCCGAGTAAAAAAGAAATATTTTATTTTAAATCTTGAACCATTACCAGAAATCTGAATTTATTGGGGGATATCATAAAGATAGGCGGAAGTTATCTTTGTGAAATTCGAAATCTTCTTGGGACCTAGACATAGGCTCAAGAAGAATACAATATACCTGTTTGATAACAGCTATGTAAGAGAAATTTGCACGAAAATCAAGCAAAGTGTAACACGTAAATCACAGAGATATGATCCTCATTAATTTTCAAAAATTATCAAAGAACTTGATCCGCTCTTTCTTTTGTTTGGTCTTATGCAAAATTTGATAGGATTAGGATTTCCTTTCTTGTTTTCTGATCTCGCCGAACTAGATTGGAATAGTTAGTAAATTACAACTCTTGTTGTTTCAAATAGATTTCTTAACACGCTTTCTCGTGAGAACGAGACGTGATACTCCTTTAAAACTGCATACTACTTGGACATGTATGTTTGCGTGAAGTGGCCACCCACTTCATGGTGCTTTTGTGGCCATCAAATTTTTGGCGTCGTTGCCAAGGATGCTACGCTGAGAAAAATTTTTGAAACATAAGAGAACTGTAGTTAAACAACTAGAAATCTAAACTCGATATTGTTTATGTTTTTATTTTCATGTCTGAAGTTTTTTTTCCCTGTTGTTTTCATTATTTCTGTGTGAATTTTTATTGTTCTTTGTTTCTCTTTGCAAGTGCTGAAAATTTTATAAAAAAACAAAAAAGTCAAAAAAATACTATTGTTAATCATTTTATTTTTTTGCATTTGTTTGAGTCTTTGCATGTTGATTGTGATTAGATGTTAAACCAACTCTTGTGTTTGTTGTTTGGAGTCAGTTGTGGTGTTTTTCTTTTGAGTTTTTTTTCTTTGATTTGAGTTTTTTTTCTTTGAGTCTATGATCACTAGTTTGTGTGTTAACATTCAGTTTCCTTCTAGTGTATGCATAGAGGTGTGCGCACTGACTTTGCACCAATTGACCCTGAAATTGAGCAGACTTTAGACGTCGTTGAAGAGCACACAACGCACTTGAAACACATGTAGGAGTGGCTCACCATCTGAACCCAACCATGAGACCTCTTAGGGACTTTGTCAACCCCACTACTTAGAAGATTCATATGAGCATCAATTACCCTGCAGAAGAAATTAATGCCTCTGAATTAAGACCTGTCATGATTCAAATGGTTCAGCAAAACCTTTTTTTTTTTTTTGGTCCACTGAAAACCCAAATTTGCACTTAGCGAATTTCCTAGAACAGTATGTCACATTTAGGTAGAATGGTGTCCCAGTTACACTGTTAGACTAATGTTTTTTTCCTTTAGGGATAGAGCCAATGTGTGGATCCATAACTACTTGGAAAGACTTGGCTCAAAAATTCTTAATTGAGTATTTCCCTCATTCCAAAACTGTCAAACTTAGGAATGAGCACATCATTCTCACAATTTGAGGGAGAAACCATTTATGAGACATGGGAGAAATTTAAAGAGTTGCTTAGGAAGTGTCCTCATCATGTCTTACCCAACTGGCTCATTGTCCAAACCTTCTATAACGAACTTATAGATTCCCTTAGGTCCCTTATAAATGTTGTTGCTGGAGGTTCACTGAGGAGGCATATGATTTCATTGAGGAGATGGCCACCAACAGCTTTCAATGGCTTGTTGAAAGGGTGAAACTCAAAAAAGTAGCTAATGTGCATGAAACAGATGTCCTGAAAATCTTAACTAACTAAGTTGTTGCCATATCCAAGAAATTGGATAATCTCTCTGTGAATGCAGTATAAGTCCCACCCTAGGTAAAAGAGTTTAGAGACGAGATTTTGAAAAACCCTACCACCTCAACCTTAGAAGCCAAGAAAGTCATGGGAAACCAGAACCAGACCGACAATCCATATTCAAACACCTACAATCCTGGATGAAAACAACACCCCCAACTTGCAGCGGAACACCAATAACTAAGCCAATCATGGGGGAGGAGCACAAAACCAATTTGTCCAAGGACAAAGACCGACCTAACCCCCTGGAATTAACCCAAATCAGAACCAAAAACTAACCATTTTGGAAGATTTTGTGAGACAATTACATTTGATAACATAAAGTCATAGTTAGCAATTAAGAACATTAAGGGACAATTGAGGCAATTAGTAAACTGTTTCAGCCATAGAAATCCAGGAGTACTCCCTAGTAACAGTGAAAAAAAAACCCAAAGAGAAAGGGAAGGAGCTAGTCCAAGCTGTGAAATTAAGGAGTGGTAGGGAGTTAAATGAAACTCATTGTGAACGCCCCCAGAGATGTGGAATCTATTTTGGAAAAAGAGGAAGAAAGACTTGCTAAGGAAACTGAAAAACTTAAAACCCTGAAAACGAAAGAACCTGAGAGACTTCCGACCTTAATCCCTCAGAAGTTGCAAAAGAAAAAATTGGATCAACAGTTTTCTAGGTTTCTAGAGGTCTTCAAGAAGTTAACTATAAACATGTCTTTTGTTGAATCCCCCGAAAAAATGTCTAGTTATGTCAAATTCATGGGATATGCTGACCGGAAAAAGAAAATTAGGGAATAGAGAGACAGTAGCACTTACAAAAGAGTGTAGTATAATCTTGCAAAAGAAGTTACCCGAAAAGATTAAGGATCCCGATAGTTTCACTATTACACGAGTCATAGGAGAGAAATTTGTTGGGAACCCTTTGTGATTTGGGAGCAAGGATTAGTTTGATGTCACTTTCGATTTTCAAAAGACTAGAATTAGAAGATGCTACACCCACCATCTTGAACCCACGGTTAGCTAACAGATCCTTAGCCTTCCCCATGGGTATCACTGAAGATGTATTAATTAAGGTATGAAGCTTCATATTCCCAATCGATTTTGTAGGCTCAGACATGGAGGATAAGATATCCCTGATTTTAAGAAGACCCTTCCTAGCCACTAATAGGACAATGATTGATGCACAACAAGGGAAATTGACCATGAGGGTGAATGATGAGGAAGCAACTTTTGATATTACAAACTCTGAGATTTCCCCAATATCCAAGTGACGATCATTACTTTAGGGTTGCTTAATGGATGGGGTGGTGACAAGCCAATTTTCTAAAACTTTGAAAGATGACCCAGCAAAGCAAGAGGTGTTTGAGCATGAGACTAAGAAATCTAGTGTTGAATCTGCTCTGCTCGTAGAGGGCAACTCAAGGAGGTTTAGGGAGAGTTTGAACCTTAGACTTGACTTTGCATAGCAAGCCCCTAGCATTACCCATAGAGATAGCCCCGGATCTGAAACTGAAAGCCTTGCCTACTCACCTGAAGTATGCCTACTTAGGAGAGCCTTTGACCTTCCCTGTGATCATATCTACTGACTTGACTGCAGAGCAAGAGGACAAGCTCATGAGGGTGCTTAGAGCAATTAGGTGGAACATAGCTGACATCAAAGAAATAAGTCCATCCCTGTGTATGCATTGGAGCTGACCCACAAAGAAGATTGAACCATATCCTTAAGGAAGTAATAAAGAAGGAGATCATGAAGGAGATCATAAAGAAGGAGATCATGAACCATCTCAGATAGTACTTGGGTCAGTGTAATGCACTGTTTACCAAAGGAGGAGGGTCATAGTTGTGGAGAATGAGAAGAATGAATTGATTCCCACAATGATCGTTACAAGGAGTATTTATATTGACTATAGCAAGCTGAATGCCGCCACTAGGAAAGCTAGTTTTTCCCTACCTTTTCTGAACCAAATGTTGGATAGGTTAACAGGACATCCTTTCTACTGCTTCCTAGATGGAAATTCAGTATAAATCAAAATTCTCATAGCCCCTGAAGACCAGGAAAAGACCACCTTCACAACTCCTATGGAACTTTTGTCTTTAGGAGGATGTTATTTGGACTATGCAATACGCCAGCCACTTTTTAGTGCTGCATGTTGTCCATGTTTTCTGACATGGAGACTGGCATTGAGGTTTTATGGATGATTTTTCTGTATTTGGTACTTCATTTGATTCTTACCTAAATAATCTTGCAAAATTTTTACAAAGATGTGAAGAAACAAAGTTGGTGCTAAATTAGAAAAAAAATGTCAATTCATGGTAACTGAGGAGATTGTCCTGGGGCAAAAATTTCTGAGAAAGGAATGAAAATTGATCATGCCAAGATTGAGGTTATAGAAAAGTTTCCACCACCCACCAGTGTGAAAGGAGAAGAGTTTTCTAAGGCATATCGGATTCTATAGATGATACATTAAGGATTTTCTAAGATCACAAAGCCTCTTTGTCGTTTATTAGAGAAGGATGTGTCATTTTACTTTGATGATGCATGTATATTTGTCTTTGATACTCTTAAGACCAAATTAGTCAATGCACCTACGATGATTGCACCTGATTGGGATTTTCCTTCTGAGTTGATGCGTGATGCCAGTGACTTTGCAGTAGGAGCAATTTTAGGTCAAATACGAGACAAGATCTTTCATGTAATTTACTATATCAGTAGAACCCTCAACGAAGCCCAAATGAATTACACCATCATTGAGACGGAACTCTTGGCCGTAGTATTTGCTCTTAACAAGTTTAGATCCTACCTGATATGGACCCGTGTCATTGTTCACACCGATCATGTTGCTATCAAATATCTTATAGACAAAAAGGATTCCAAATCACACTTGATCGCATGGGTTCTTTTAATTTAAAATTTGATTTGCAATTTATTGATAGAAAAGGTATGAAGAATCAGTTAGTTAACAACTTATCCAGGCTTGAGAAGTAAAAATTTGATGAGTATCTTTTAGACATAAATGAGAATTTTCCTTACAAGAAACTCCTCGTCTTTTCTAAGAAGGTTATCCCGCGGTCTGCTAACATTGTACATTACATGGTTAGAGGGATCATTCCTTATGGTCTCACTTACAACCAGAAGAAAAAATTCTTATCTGATGCCAAATTCTACAATTGGATGAGTCATATCTGTTTAAAAAGTGCAAAGACCAAACCCTTACGAGATGTGTGCCCTTGGAAGATGTCAATAATATTATTAGGGTTTGTCGTGATTTGAAATCTGGGGTGTATTTTGGTGGATTCAAAACTGTTGCTAAAATTTTACAATCTAGATTTCATTTACCTACCATCTTCAGGTATGTTAATTGATATGTAAAAAGTTGTGATAGATGTCAGAGGATAAGGAATATTTCTGAAAGAGATGAGATGTCCCTCAATGCGACTTTGGAAGTTGAGATATTTGATGTTTGCGGGATGAACTTTATGGAAACATTTTCCACCTTCAAGAAATCTATACCTATTGGTAGCAGAAGACTATGTCTCTAAGTGCATTAAGGTTGTGGCACTACCCAATTATGATGCTCAAAGTGTTCTTAAATTTTAAAAAAAATTATTTTTAATAGATTTGAAATACCTAGAATGATTATCAGTGACAAGGGTAGCTACTTTTGTAATAAAAAAATGAAAGCATTGGTTTTGAAATTCAGAATAACTCACAAGATTGTTACTGCAAACCATCTCCAAACTAGTGGTTCAACTGAGGTTTCCAATAGGAAGATTAAGAGCCTCCTAGAAAACCATAAAAATTAGTCCCTTAGGCTTGATGATGCATTATGGACTTATAGCACAACTTTCAAAACTCCCATAAGAATGTCACTCTATAGATTGATTTTTGGAAAAGCTCGTCACTTAAAAGATGTGGCAAAGAAAAGATTACTACAATTGAACGAATTGGATTAAATTAGATTAAAAGCTTATGAGAATGTCAGGATTTACAAGGCAAAGATGAAAAGGCAGCATAACCAGAAGCTAGTTAGAAAAGAATTTCACATTGGCAAGAGGTTTTGTTCTATAATTCAAGATTAAAATTATTTTCAAGCAAAATTGAAGTTTGGGTGGTCATGAATGCTCACTGTAGTAAATGTTTACTCATTTGGGGCTCTAGACATTCAGGATAGCAAAACTGGGAACATCTTTAAATAATTAATTTCACGCATTAAATATATGATTTTATGCTTTTTGGAAGGTTGGAATTGCATTTTACATGTTATATGGAGACTGGCATGCAAATCAGAGCAAAACAGAACTTTTGGGAAAAATCAGACTCACATAGCCACGCCTGGATCTGGCGTGTCCACATCACTTGAACAGCGTGGTCACGCCGGTTTTGAGCGTGGTCACGCCAAAAGGCTAAAGAAGGCCACGTGATGGAACGATTGGCATAGCCACGCCAAATTGCGACGTGACCACACCACCCAACTTAAGCATGCGGCATAATTACGCCACAGGTCGGGCGTAGTCACGTCAATGTATAGTGTCTGTTTTAGAAAGAATTTATTGCGTGATTCTGACTAAATTGAGAAGATTTTTGAACTCATGCTATAAAAATAACTTAATTGGAGATCTTTAGAGAACTTTTTAGATTTGAGATTGCAGAAGGAGGCTAGGGTTTAGAGAGTTTTTTTCTCCTCTCAAATTTTTTTCTCCTGTTTTTATAAGAGAGGTTTGTGAGAGAAGTTGAGTATTGTTCTTGTAAAGGGAGAGATCAAAAGGTTGAAATTTATTTATATTTCAATAAAAATGTTTCTTGTAGATTTCATTTCAATGAAATTTCTTTAGCTTTTCTTTCAAAACATGAGCAGCTAAAATATTTCTCGTGCCTTTGTGATTTTTAAATGAATTTTTTGGTTTGATTTAAATCTTAATTTCTTATATCCCAATTGAAGTGTGGAAATATATAAGAGATTTAGAAGTTGCTTGACTTACTAAACTCTTTAATATTATTTTAAAAACTAAAAAAATGTCTGAGAAGTAGAAGAAGAGTATTTTGGTCTTCATTTTTAAGAATAAAGAGGACGCACAATAATATGAAAATTATAGAGAAACTAAGTTGATGTGTCATAATTTAAAAGTATGGGAGAGGGTAAGATGTATTACAAAGATTTCTCATACTCAATTTGGATTTATGTCAGACAAGTCTACTATGAAAGTTGTACTTTTATTGAGATGTCTGATGGAGAAGTTAAGAGATAATAAAGAGGATCTACATATGATTTTTATTGATTTAGAAAAAGCTTACGATAAGGTTCCAAGAGATATCCTTTGGAGAGTTCTTGAGAAGAAATGGGTTGATTTGACTTACATTCAAATCATTAAATATATGTATACTAGAGATGTTACATGTGTTCGAACACAAGAAGAATTGACCAAATATTTTACTTTTTCCGTTGAATTGCATTAGGGATAGACTTTAAGCACATATCTTTTTGCTTTAGTTATGGATGCTCTTATTGGACATTTACAGGAGGATGTACCTTGGTGTATGATTTTTGTTGATGATGCCCTTCTCATGGATAAGACGAGAGATAAAGCTCAGGAAAAACTTGAATTATGAAGGTCTACATTGAAGTCTAAAGGCCTTCATTTGAGTAAAACTAAAACAGAATACATAAAATATAATTTTAGTAGTAGCTCTAGTGACAGAATTGTAACTATGGGTGATCAAATTATTAAAAGATGTAAACGCTTTAGATATCTTGGGATGGTGATATAGATGGGGATGTTATTAGTAGAATTCAAGTTGGTTGGCTGAAGTGGAGGAATGCTTCGGGCCTATTGTGTAACAGAAAAGTATCTCTTAGACTACAAGAAAAATTTTATAAAATGGTGGTGAGACCTACAATGCTATATGGCGTTGAACGTTGGCCTTTAAAAGAGAAGCATAAAACTAAGTTAAGTGTTGTCGAAATGAGAATGATTAGGTGGATGAGTGGCTTTTCGCTTAGAAATAAGATGCAAAATGAATATATTAGCGATAGGGTTGGTGTAGCTCAAGTGACGAACAAAATTAGAAAAGTCACCTTAGATGATTTGGTCGCATTAAACTTTGACCATCTGATGATAAGATTAGGAGAGTAGATGTTTTAGATTCTACTTATGTTAAGAAAGGCAGAGGTAGACCAAGAAAGACTTGGGCATATTGTATAAATTATCTTAATTTATTATAATTAAATGAAAATAAGACACTCAATAAAACACAATGGAGAAAAACGATTCATGTAGTGACCCCACTTAGTGGGATAAAGATTTGTTGTTGTTGTATTTCTCATATACGTTTTTTTCCGCTCTAATTTAATAAATGTTGTTGGTTAATCCCGACCATCGTTTACTCCTAACCAAGCCAGTTAGGACGTTAAACTCTATCATGATCCACGACTTCGGTAGAAGCGTAGTGGAACGATTAGGCTAGCCACGAGATCCAAGTAAAATAGAAATATTTTATTATGGATCTTGCAATCATTAGCAAGGATCTCAATTTATTAGGAGGGAGNTGTGATTTTTAAATGAATTTTTTGGTTTGATTTAAATCTTAATTTCTTATATCCCAATTGAAGTGTAGAAATATATAAGAGATTTAGAAGTTGCTTGACTTACTAAACTCTTTAATATTATTTTAAAAACTAAAAAAATGGAGTTGCTTGACTTACTAAACTCTTTAATATTATTTTAAAAACAAAAAAAATATCTGGAAGTGGAAGAAGAGTATTTTGGTTTTCATTTTTAAGAATAAAGGGGACGCACGAGAATATGAAAATTATAGATAAACTAAGTTGATGTGTCATAATTTAAAAGTATGGGAGAGGGTAATTGAACATAAGTTAAGATGTATTACAAAGATTTCTCATACTCAATTTGGATTTATGTCAGACAAGTCCACTATGGAAGTTGTACTTTTATTGAGATGTCTGATGGAGAAGTTCAGAGATAATAAAGAGGATCTACATATGATTTTTATTGATTTAGAAAAAACTTACGATAAGGTTCCAAGAGATATCCTTTGGAGAGTTCTTGAGAAGAAATGTGTTGATTTGACTTACATTCAAATCATTAAATATATATATACTAGAGATGTTACATGTGTTCGAACACAAGAAGAATTGATCAAATATTTTACTTTTTCCGTTGAATTGCATTAGGGATAGACTCTAAGCACATATCTTTTTGCTTTAGTTATGGATGCTCTTATTGGACATTTACAGGAGGATGTACCTTGGTGTATGATTTTTCTTGATGATGCCCTTCTCATGGATAAGACGAGAGACAAAGCTCAGGAAAAACTTGAATTATGAAGGTCTACATTGAAGTCTAAAGGCCTTCATTTGAGTAGAACTAAAACAGAATACATGGAATATAATTTTAGTAGTAGTAGCTCTAGTGACAGAATTGTAACTATGGGTGATCAAATTATTAAAAGATGTAAACGCTTTAGATATCTTGGGATGGTGATATAGATGGGGGTGTTATTAGTAGAATTCAAGTTGGTTGGCTGAAGTGGAGGAATGCTTTGGGCCTATTGTGTAACAGAAAAGTATCTCTTAGACTAAAAGAAAAATTTTATAAAATGGTGGTGAGACCTACAATGCTATATGGCGTTGAACGTTGGCCTTTAAAAGAGAAGCATAAAACTAAGTTAAGTGTTGTCGAAATGAGAATGATTAGGTGGATGAGTGGCTTTTCGCTTAGAAATAAGATGCAAAATGAATATATTAGCGATAGGGTTGGTGTAGCTCAAGTGACGAACAAAATTAGAAAAAGTCACCTTAGATGATTTGGTCGCATTAAACTTTGACCATCTGATGATAAGATTAGGAGAGTAGATGTTTTAGATTTTACTTATGTTAAGAAAGGCAGAGGTAAACCAAGAAAGACTTCGGCATATTGTATAAATTATCTTAATTTATTATAATTAAATGAAAATAAGACACTCAATAAAACACAATGGAGAAAAATGATTCATCTAGTGACCCCACTTAGTGGGATAAAGATTTGTTGTTGTTGTATTTCTCATATACGTTTTTTTCCGCTCTAATTTAATAAATGTTGTTGGTTAATCCCGACCATCGTTTACTCCTAACCAAGCCAGTTAAGATGCTAAACTCTATCATGATCCACGACTTCGGTAGAAGCGTAGTGGAACGATTAGGCTAGCCACGAGATCCGAGTAAAATAGAATTATTTTATTATGGATCTTGCAATCATTAGCAAGGATCTCAATTTATTAGGAGGGAGATGCTATAAAGATAAGTAAAAGATATCTTTGTGAAATTTCAAACATAACTTTTGTTGACAACAGGTGTAGGCTCAATAAAAATAAAATATCCCTAGTTGACAACAACCACATAAGAGAAATTTGCATAAAAATCAAGTCAAGTGTCACACCAAAATCACAGAAGCACTATTCTCATTAATCTTGGAAAAACATCAAAGAACTTGATCCGCTCTTTCTTCTGTTTTATTTTTTATAGAATTTGATAGGATTGAGACTTCCCTGTCTTCTTTTTTTATCTCGCCGAACAATGATGGAATAGTTAGTAAACATAACTTTTGTTGTCAAATCAATAGTAAACTATAACTTTTGTTGTCAAATCGATTTCTTAACATGCTTTGTTGTGGGAATAATATGTGGTACACCTTTAAAACTATATACTACTTGGACACGTATGCTTGCGTAAAGTGGTTGAACACTTCGCGGTGCTTTTGCGGCCATCAAATAGGCGCAGGGTTATGTGAAGGAAGTTACCACCTTGGAGCGGGATGCAATCAAAACACCACTTATTCTCAGATAAAATCGTAATTAGGGAGAAATTTTGACGGTGATAAATCTGAAATTAGAAAAGAACTAAACCCCAAACAGAAAACAACATATTTATAATAAAAGGTAACTAGGAAGGGGAAACACCTCCACTTGGGCGACAGCCTCAGCCCTAAGTAGGGTTGGCCGGTTCAGCCTACCTGTTGAACCGATAACCCCCTTGCTAAACCGTTTGAGCCAATAAGGTCGATCGTATAAATGTTATCATTAAGCTTCTGGAGAATTTTGAAAGGTTCATCTACTCTGAACTTGAGTTTTCTAAATGTTCTTACCGGAAATCTTTCTTTCTTCAACGGATCCACTAGGTCCCATTCATAAAAAGTCACCTTCTTCCGAGTCTTATTCACCTATGCTTGTATCTGTGATTCTGCTTGGTGATCTCTTTCCCAACTTCCTCGTGAAGCTTCTGAATCTCATGCACTCTGTCCTTAGCATTCTCAAAAATCTCTTATGTCAGCATGAGAGATACTGATTCAATTGGAATGAGCGGGTTACCCCCATACACAATCTCAAATGGAGTGTGTCCCGTAGTCTGACTCACAGATCTGTTATAAGCAAACTTGGCTTGAGCTAGAATCAAATCTCACCACTTGATATTCATTCCAACAAAGCATCGCAAAAGGTTCCCCAAGCTCATGTTCACTACGTTCGTCTAACCGTCTATCTATGGGTGAGCTGTCAAACTGAATTAAAGCTTAGTGCATAGCTTCCCCCACAGAATCCTCCAAAAGTGACTCAAAAATTTGACATCTCTATCAAAAGTGATGGTCTTGGGTATCTCATACAATCTCAAAATCTCCCTAAGTATAAGTCGGCAACATGCGACGCATCCAACATCCGATGGCAGGATACGAAATGCTCAATCTTTAAGAATCAATTCACCACAACCAACACGGAATCTTTGTTCTGTTGTGTTCTTAGGAGCCACGCTACAAAATTCATGCTAAAATTCACCTATAGTGCCTCTAGTACCGGTAATGGGGTATATATTCCTGCATTATATCCCTTGGTTTTGGCCACATGACAAATTCAGCATTGTCTGAATTGCCGCTCCACATCTCTCATCAGTCAATGGCAAAAAAACTGTTCTCTAACTAGTTAGAGAGTCTAATATCTGCCAAAATATCTTGCAAGTCTTCTACCGTGGCTTTCCCAAACAATGGACTCCCTTAGTGAACATCTAGAAATACACAACTTATTCTGGTAGACAATTAACAATCAGTTCTGGAGTATTGCCAGGTAGGCTTCTCCTGACACTACTCACAAATTTTCCTAAAATACTCGTCTGTCTTATACAATTCATTCACTACCTCAAAGCCTACGACTGGAGCCAGCACCGCAGCGATTAACAAGTGACAGCAGCTTAGTGTGTCAGCTAAGTTCTAGGTCCCTGCTTTGTGCTTAAGCATGAACTCGAACGATGCTAAGAATTCCACCATGCATGTCGGCCTTTCAATTTGTTTTGGTTCTTCAAGAATTTCAAAGTCTCATAATTTGTGAACTCGTTCATCAATAAATAATGACACAAGTAATCAAGAGCTCTCACAATCATAGAATTGCTTGTTCTACGTCGAATATTTTCTCTTGAACTCATTCAACTTCTCACGGAAAAAGGCTATGGGGTGGCCTCACAAGCTCAGCACTCCTATCCCCATGTTGGATGCATTACACTCAACCACGAACAGCTTATTGAAATCCGACAATTTCCAAACGGATGCCTAAGTCACCAGTGTGTTGAAATCGGCCTAAGTTGCATCTGTCTACTGGAATTTCTCTCAAAGTTATATTAGATGATTTGTGGCGGTACTGAAGCTCGTGATGAATTGTCTGTAGAATAATGCTAGTCCCAGAAACTGTCTCAGTTCAATGAAAGACTGTGGTGCGGTCCATCTCACAATGCTTCAATCTTTGTGGAATTCATCTGAATGTATGCACTAGACATGATATAACCCAAAAAGCATACATATGATGTCAAAAAAAGGCACTTCTTTGGATGGGTGTATAGCTTTTCTGATCGCAAAACCTCGAATATTGTCCTTGGGTGATGTAAGTGCTCCTCCTTAGATCTAATGTACACCAGAATGTCGTCAAAATATAGCACCACAAATTTCTCGATGTGAACCTAGAACACATGGTTCATCAATCTCATGAAAATATTGGGCGTATTAGAAAATCTAAAAGGCATCATTGTCCGCTCGTATAATTCATCCCAGATCTTCAAAGTAGTTTTCCACTTATCCCCTAGCCTCATCCAGGTCTAGTGGTAACTGCTGCGAAAGTCAACCTTGGAAAAGATAATGGCTCCGTGCAACTGCTCCATGAGATTGTCCAAGAGAAATATGGGGAATCGATACATGATAGTAATTTTGTTGATGGTTCTACTGTCAATACATA
>NEWO01000025.1:3607696-3629149 GCA_003013225.1 Phalaenopsis aphrodite
GTCCTAAAAGACACATAGCAGTAGTTGTATAGGTTTTAATATCTCAATCTCATCCTCGGTTCCATCTAGTATGACCAATGTCATTGCCACTGGAGCATCCCAGATTGACATGAAGGTGGCTCTCAGAATTACTGCCTCTGTGACGTATAAGCCTCTCGCATCCTTGACGGGTAAAAGTATGATGTGTCTCCCATCCTTTTGTAAATGAATAAGTATTCTTGAAGTCGTCGTGTTGGATCTTATGGTCAAATTGCCATGGGCTCTTCAATAGAATATGGCATGCATCCATAGAGACCATGTCGCACCACACTGGCTCCTGTAAATGATCCCAAATCAAAAATTCAACCAATCACTATTGATTCATGTGTATCTCGCTTTCCCTTTTCAACCGGTTAAGGGAGTAGGATTGATGATGGTTATGTGTGGACAACATCAGTTTCTTCACCATCAACGTGGATACTACATTCGCACATCTCCCACCTACAATAATCAAACTGCAGCTTTGCCCTTTACCATGCACTTGGTGCAAAAAATGTTCTCAACCTTGAATTATCCTTCTAAGACTCCATCAGTAGGACCCTCCTTATAACCAACATCTCTCCCTCATCTCCCTGGAGCTAAAATTCCTCCTCTATATTCTCTTATGCTTCCTCTTCCTTCACTTCCTCAACAACGCCCTGCTTCGTGAATGAAACAACTCGGCAAGTGGGACAGCTAGAGGCTCTGTTTGTAGTTATGGCATCTGAAACATCTCCTGACAAGCGCTATATTGGGCGAGCTACTCTTTTACGCCTTATTTCCGCTCAAATCTA
Source organism: Phalaenopsis aphrodite (assembly GCA_003013225.1). Taxonomy (NCBI): domain Eukaryota; kingdom Viridiplantae; phylum Streptophyta; class Magnoliopsida; order Asparagales; family Orchidaceae; genus Phalaenopsis; species Phalaenopsis aphrodite. The sequence goes on from NEWO01000025.1 coordinate 3,608,509, forward strand.
TCTCGTCACTTACATGCCCTGTTCTCCAACTCCTCAAGAGATACCATTGTCGGAGTTATAGTTGCAAGTGATTGCCTGAATGACGACTGCTGTCTAAATGAGGGTTGTTGTCTGTTTTGTTTATGTTGTTTTTCCACGTTCAAAGCTAATATTTGGACATCTACTAGTGATCAATATGGTCGTAACTACACAAAATTGCTGATAGCGGGCTTCAAACCCCACAAATAAAACATGCTATAGTATGTTCCTATGGCTCAACCAACTCACACCTAATCTGCAGCTGGTCAAATTGTGTCATCACTCCTCTACTGATAAGTTTCGCTGCTGCAGATGATGAAGCCTTAAAACATATCCTGACGGTAATGAAATGATAGGTACTTCATCTATATCTCGTTCTTCATCTTCTCCCACTTGGTAATATTGTCACTACCATCTCTCTTTCTCTGCATCTATAAGTTTTCCCACCATAAAGAAGCTCTCTTTTTCAGCTTGATGGCTACTAGTTTCACCCGTTTATCTTATGGTACTTCCTTATACTCTGGTTTTTTCAACTAATTATAGTAATTAGATGAAATCGTTTAGATCCATTCCTCCATCAAATTTCGGTATATCCACCTTTATTCTAAAATCTTGATGTCCTCTATATGTTGTCTCCTCTCTAGATCTCCTCTACTAGATTCCAAAGCATCATAGTCTGTTTTCTTCATCACTAAAATCCTCCATATGGAAGAGATTTATATCCTCGTCCATTTCTCCTCTTCGACTTTCCTGATCACGATCGACAGAAATTTTCTCCTAAGTTCAATCTCAGCAAACGCAAGCATCTGCTAAAGCCGACGGATCTCTCGCAGTATCTCATCCCGGGTAAGTTACAACATGCATCTCCTTGGTGGCATGAATAGGATTTGGGGGATTGGAAGAAATGCTTGAGGGTAGAAAAGAAATTTTTTGATGGGGGTGGTTTGGATTTGGCGAATGCTAGGAAACACTATGATAGGACTAGGGTTAGGCTAGCTCTAATATCAATTGATACTGAAGTTAACCCAAAAAGACAGCATAACGGGGATATTATTGTTGAAAACTCAAGATGATTGCCATGAAGGTTCTTAAAACAAGAATAAAACAGCACAAAACACAATGATGTCCTAGATAGTATGTGGGGTTGTTGGTGGCGTGTTGGTGACAGCTACAAGAAGGCTGATGAGAGTAGGCGGCAACAGCAGGTGTTTTGGGGGTTAAGGAGCGGCAACAGGTGGGGTGTAGGAGGGGTTGCGAGGTTAGCAAAAGGTAAGGGGGAGGGGTTTATGGCAGCAACAATTAAAGGGAGAGGGGGTTATGGCAGCATCAATGAAAGCAGGAGGGGATTACAGCAGCATTAGAAGAGGGTCGTAAGGTTGGCAATAGAAAGGAATCGGACATGAGAGTGCGCGAGGCCAATGGCAGCGAGCAAGGAAGGGAATAGGCACGGGGTTATGCGAAGGTAGTCACTACCATCGAGCAAAATACAGTCGAAGCAGCACCTATCCTCGACTCCTAGGATACAACCCTAATAAGGGAGAAACACCAACAACGAGAAATTTAAAATAAGAAAAGAACTAAATCCTAAACAAAAAACAATATATTTATAATAAAAGAAAACAATGGACGAACCCCTACCCTTAGGCAGCAGCCTCAACCCAAAGTAGGGACGGCTAGATAGCCTCCTTGCTGGACCAGCAGCCTCCTTGCTGGACCAGCAGCCTCCTTGCTAAACTGGTTCAACCCTTAGCCACCACGTCAAAAATGCTCAGTTAGAACACGCACACACACATATTATAAACATTTTCCTCTATACTAAGTCTTTGTAAAGCCAACCCAAATAATTGAGATAAGACTAAGATAATAATGATGAGCAGGATATTATTTTTTGTCAAATGAAGTTTATAAAGCAAATCTGAATTTTCTTTCAGTTATTTTAGAGGACGATATACACAGGCCCGTAAGTAGAGTGGCTTGCAAGTTAATTTTAAGGAATGACAGTTTACTGATACGATTCTATAACTCCTAGAAGGTATTTGGGAAGCGAAGTTTGCGAGAGGTGGTTGCGGAAGCGAGGGAACGAAAATATGCAGGGTTGACTACATTTGGAAGGGGATGGGCATCATTTGGCAGTTGTTCCGAGTAAAAACGCCAATCAAACGGCGAAACAACGAGGTACGGGCAACGAGGTGATTTCATTACTTGTTTATAAGCAAGATTCAGATACACCACTTGTAAATACGGATACATACACACCACTTGTTTCTGAACAAGAAATATGTTCCACAACCTCTTTTTGAGTAAGATATAGATACACCCCTTGCGAAAGGAAGAGGATGCAACACTCAGGGAAGCAAAATTCAGAAAATGGTCACTCAAATTCATAAAATCAAAAAACCAAAATACAATTATATAAAGATTCCCATAAGAGAAAATACCTAATTAGAAACTAGAGAAATAAATAATGATAAGTAATAAAAGAAGCAAACAGATAAAACTACCTGAAAATAAAGTAAATTAAAAATAAAAAATACTCAGCAACTTGACTCTCGCGATCGTGGGAGCCGTAAACCGCAAAATTGCAGCATTGCGGGAAAAACTCTGCTACTGTGCCCTCTTGATCCCGCGATCAAAGAAAATCACAAAACTCCGGCTTCCGCATGCGACCAAACGTGATTCCACGTTTGCCCTTGCCTCCCGTGTTCCCCTTGCATCCCGCATCATTTACAAAATTATATTTTTCAAGAGTAAGAATGTGATTAGAAAAATGTGCTTAAGACTAAAAGTAAAAAAGAAGCGGCCCTGCATGCTTGAAATTTCCTCAGCATGTGTGTGTGTGTGTGTGTGTGTGTGTGTAGGCCTGTGAATTTCATTCATCTATCTCTTATCATGTGAATCATTTACTCACTGAACAAGTACTTAGAAAAGTAAAAGGAAAATGCTCTTGCACACTAAGAATCACAAGCAACTGACTTCCATAGTTAGGAGCGACACTAACATCCAGAGATAGGAGTGAAACATGCACACATTACATTCATATAATATATCATCGTGTGAATCATTTCCTCATGTCTCAACTCAAGCAGAACGAGAGGAAATCCAAACCATTCTAACATTCTAAATGCATATTTACAGACAGTTCGGTGAAATGGATCATGGATAATAGATGAGAGTTATTTTTATGAACAAAAAAAATTTTAGTTGCCTTTTTAGAAAATAACATTCATTTGTCTCCATTGTTATTAAATTCAGCCAAATCATGAGTGGATCACATATAGGAGCAAACAACTGCCCCGCTACTAAATATGATGTTCGACTAGAGTGGAACTCAGTTGTTAACCCCCGCTGTCACTATCATCTCTACGAAGTTGCCTGAGTATCACATTGGGAACATTGATTTACAAATCTCTAGGAATGTTATCAGATTTAATAAAAAGAGTAAAGTAAGTTCCTTACATATAAATGCATCATTATATATTTATCTTTTGCTTGGCATCACATTTTCAACTTCGGAATTAATTGGATTCCATTAATTGTCTCAGTAGAGGCAATTCTACCCCTAAGTTTAGGCGCCATATTTACAATTCTTTGGCTCTATTGAGATGGCTCATTGGACCAAAAAATGTAGTCTGCGTAAATTGATGATGATGCCCAATTCAGCAATTTTAAAAATTGGACAAAAAAATTCTTTAGACCAGTGCTTCGTAGCTTGACAAACTTCGCAAATGATGATCATGATCTAGCTTTATCAAAAACTCAGAGTAAATTGATCAATGCATTTATCATATACTTTTGTGCCTTGTCAAAATTGACAAACGCTGCAGCAGGATGAGCTAAACCTTAGCCCTCAGGCATATCAGGAAAAAATCTAATGATCATTGCATTTCTTATATCAAGAACGAATCGTAAACTATAAAAAATAAAAGCCTGGACTTAGTAAAAGGCTGTTCAGGTGCTGAAAAATCATATAGTCTTGAGACTGTACCAATCAATCCCTCTAACCAACACATGCAATTGTGTATTCATTCAATTTATATCATCAGAATGAAGCAAACCTTCTCTTGTTTCATTACTATCAAGCAATAAATAAATAAATGCAGTCTCCACCAAAAAAAAAAATCATATGAATCTCAAATCCATTTTAAAAAAAACTTTTGTGCAACTCAAAGGGAAACCATAACGCTATAATTCAATGAAGCAAGATTAACTGAGTACCTCTGGTGAGTTTACGATGTCCAAGTTTCCAAGAAAGTGATTCAAATAGCCTTGCATGGCTACCTTGGCCCTGTCAGAAATAGACTGCTGTCTTCCAAGTGCTGGTCGAATAATTGGCAAAGCAGCCCTAGAGGGTACATTTCTGCACCAATATGAAGAATCTCACTGTTATTTAATAACTCTAAGAAAGCACATGGCATTCAACACCCCCTCATTCTTTGCTTATGTTTAATTTCTCTTCAAAGTAGCATACTTCATGAAAACTTTTATTTTGAAATATGTCTTAGTTGCTCTTGGAAAAAGATTTTAGGGGCATTTATAAACATACCACCCAATTCCCAGCTATTTACATATCTAACATCTACACTTTACTTTTTACATTTATACCAACTAAATATTTTACATCAAATTAAAAATAGCACCACTTTAACTTTTAAAAAGAGAAATATATCTTTTCATGCATAGGTAAGGTGGAATGCATGTAAAAATTGAAGTTTAGGTGTTTGATAAGTAAATACATAGGAATTGAGTAGTATTTATGAAAATCTTCCTATATTTTAAACATTGCAGGTTCAAATAGCAAACCCGCCATTCTACGAATACTTTCTCAATGGAGCTGAAAAATGCATACGGAAAACCAGTAGGTAGAATGGTATTTTTGTTAAATTAGAATTGAGTGAGAAGATTTTAACTCTGCTTAAAAAACAAGTGAATTTGGTAGTTCTGCAACTAATGTGATCATATGAATCAGAGCTTGTAAGGTACTAGTCCTAAAGAACGTGCAAGTGCTTTTGTCAATTTCTCTAAAGCAATGGCTAATTCAAGAAACTTAAAAAGTTCATCTTCGCTGCATAAATAGGTCTATCAAATGGTCACCCGCTAGAAGCTAAAAAAGGATTTAAATTCATTGCCAATCCCAATATAGAACATCAAATTGATGGGGAATTTTCTAGTTCATTCTTAAGAACAAACTTAGCATGTTTTATTTTATAATTTTCAGGCATGAATCCAATGGAAAGGATATGCCATCGAAAGTCACCTATTTTTAGCCGAAATATTTTCCTCCTGTTGTAAATGAACTGCATCATCATCAACTTCATCGTCATCTTGCACAACTGCGGCAGTATCCCCTAAGCCAAGATTTTGAATCCATTCTTTAACCTTTCATGCAAAAACAACTGAGAACATTAAAATTGAGAGAAAAGCATCCAATGCTATGAGGGCCTCTAACATATACATATTCTAATGATTTATGTGAAATCATATTTATGAAAAAATCATATATATGTGTATATATTTATCTCTAAATATGTGTGTGTCTACATTGTACAAACATACATACCAGTGGAAAGATTATATTAAAAAAAGGAACATTTACATACATATCACACATTTCATATATATTTACATATCTAAAACCCAAACTTCAATTTTCACATAAATACCATCTTAGCTATGCATAACAAGGTGTATTTCACTTTTTAGAAGTTAAATGTGCTCTTTTTGAAGTGATATTAAGGATTTAGGACGAGTAAATGTAAAAGAAAAAGATTAGGTGTTAGATCTGTAAATACATAGGAATTGGGTGGTGCGTATGTAAATGCCCCTAAAAAAATTACAAAAATTAGTCATCCGAAAAAATAAACAAAATACATAGCAATACCAATAACATTGAAAAAGAAAAAAAGCAATATGCATCCATATGTTGAAGAAAATGCCTTCAATCAGATCAAAATAGGCTTTGCAAAGTCTGAAATCCAAAGTCATCCAATGAGGAATTGCATGTCGTTTAATGTTTAGTAAACCTAGGAGAGTGAAGAAATTTTTTTATGAATTACCGTCTCCTTTGGAAAACTCAAACTGAAATACTTCATAGATTAAACATCGAAATATTGCTGATAGAATGCTGAGACTGATCCGAGCCCGAATGAAAATCAACCTTAACTTCATAGTGAACATGCTTGGCATTGGGGTGCTACTGCTATATTGTCAATAATAGTTATAAGATTTGCAGTAAAAGTGACGCATCAATGGGTGGGCAAATATAAGTCCGGGACATAACACTTGAATATGCAGTAACCTCAACAACGACATCCAAAGAAACTAGAGTAGGTTTGAGAAGATGAAAATAGTCAAAGAAGGGCAAGGCCATTCAAAGAAGTGGTAAATTTATATTGGTAATTTATATTTACCTAAAAAAAGCCTTGAGAACCCATAAACTGACCATTAAAACCTTTTTGAGCATTAGTGCCCCTGGACCATTAAAACCTTTTTGGGCATTAGTGCCCCTGGACTTGATCTAGGATTGAACTTTGAAACAAACAACATAAGCATGGCCAGAGATTTTGCAAAACTAACAATAGGAGGGTAAGCATTCAAATTCAACTTTTGGTCAATAATCAGATAATGAAGTGACAATCCATATCTCCCTTTCCAAAAGAGCAAAAACATATCTTTCAACAGGAGTTCAGGCCATAGACGGTCAATAAAGTTCTGTAGCAATAGCATGTACTTGAACTAATCTGCCTAATTGATTGATGCAATAGACACGTAATGCAAAGAGAACTACACATACTGCAGTAATAGGAGGTCCCTCTTAAGTATCAAAAAATAGAGATGACTTCGTCAATAGGACATCAAAACAAGATGATTTACGAGGAAAATTTACAATAATCCATTCCCAAATATAGTTTGATCAACACATAATGATGGTGAATTGGAACGAATTTACTAACTGAAGTGAATGAAAACTGTGCTGCCAAACAGAAATGTTAGTATAAAAAAAAATATCATGTTTACCAAGAAAGTTCCTCATTCTTGTGTCTAAGAATATCCAAACCTAGTTGAAATAATAATGAAAACTAGGTAAACAAGTTCAGTTGTAAAGAAACATTAAACCTAACAACATCAATGCAAAGAATGCACAAGAATAGTAAGCTCAATAGGATGAGAAATCAAGAAAAGTGGGCAAAGCAACCACCGTGAGAAAAGAAGGTGACAAGTAATGGCCAAAAGAGGAACCATCGAAAGCCAGGATAGGCAATACTTGAAACAAGAAGTAAATAAATAGGTGTCACCACAGGAGCAAAAAGAGCTTTATTGAAGATGGGGACCATCAAAGAAAAAGGTTGAACAAGAGTCCAGGCCTTAAGAACAAGATAGATGGAGAAGAATCATGATTTGGATCCTCAACATTGAAACCAAACAATGTAAACAAATGAAACAAAAAGTAGGAAGAACATCAGGCAACTAAAGCAAAGACGAAGAACACATAAGTAGGCAGAAGAGAGGAAGAAGGAGAAAAGCCAAAGCCGTCACTAGCCCATTAAGGGTTAGGGCGGTGAAGAGCAAAAAAATTTAGATCAGTGTGCTAATGCATGAGGGAATGTGAAGTGCAACTAAATGGTGAGTGCTCTTGAGTAGAGACAAGCGAGAACAACATGAACGAGGGATGATGAGCGCCCCAATTTTAAAAATAGTATGTGATTCTATGAATCTATGATCCTAGAATTTTAAATTTCAAAAAAACAAACACAACTGCTCATTGGCTTCCAGAGTTGCATAAAATTTTATGATTTATAATTCAAAGCATAAAATTATTTTTTATAAATATATAAAGATTCATAAGTATACAAATAGTTGATTGGGATTTTAAATAACCCTTGAATAATTACGTCATAACTCTCTACTTAGAGTTGTATTATATCTAAAAATTTCTATAAAACCTATATATACCCACGAGATCATTTTGGAATGATAAGTTAAAATATTTATGCATGAAACTCATCCAAATACCCTTTTCTTTATTTAACATTTCAATCATTTTGTTTCTTCTATTTTTCAATCATTTTATCTTAATCTAAAATATTGTACTTGTACAATTTAAAATTTTAAATTATTTAGCAAAAAAAAATAAATTACGCTTTATAATACAAAAGCTGTTAAAAAGATAAATTATAAGTCATCTACAATAAAATACACATACAAACGCACATGTATGTATACACACGCCAAAAACTTCTGGCTCAAAGGGTATTCTCCCGGTTCACTGAAAAGAAGTCACAAGTTTGAATCTGGCCCATTAGTTTCTTAACTAAATAATCATTAGCTACCTCTATGATATTCAATCGGCAACTAGCTTTGTGTCGTCTTTATTTGCAACTAGTTTTGTACGTCTTTATTTGCAATATATATATATATATATATATATAACCTTCAAATAAAACTACAAAACTTCACATTTGTACACCATAGTAAAACTGCTATGTATAGGTTTTCTTCAGTTCTCATTACGCTGCGAATCTATTACAGCATAGGGGAAGCCTTAAGGGAAAACAGAATACTAAATGGAGTCCAAATAAAAGCATTTCTTTCAGAATACTATTTCAAAAATCAAAAGCAATAAACATACTCTAATGTTCATGAATCCCTTTGCATTAATTTAGCTTATCTGAAATGTTAGAGCTGCTAAAAAACAACAAAACACTTTAGACAATTAATAACATCCATTGCCGAATACTTAAGAACCTGCCATGTACTTGAAGCATCTTTAGAGCATCCTAAACATATAAAACCATATTTATCATCAATTTAAATATCCAGAGATAATGAATGGTTTGATCGTTCATTTAAAGCTATATGCTTGGAACATAATGTCGAAAAAGAAGAGGATGGCATCAATGAGAAATTTCTCTGACTTTTGAGACAGCAGCATGACAATAATACCTCAAAAAATTGTTATGCATGGCCATGGACGCCACAACAACTGCCAGAGAATTTGGCAATAAAAAAATAAATAAACGAGAGCATATTAGAAGTGGATATTTGGATCATTGTGTTAGGTAATTTATTAGTTATTGATTCATTTTGTCATGAATAACATGATAAGGTAGGAATTAAACTGCTTATGTAAAAGCATGAAAATGGGTTGCATGATTTTGCATAAGGTTGCTTTGTATTGAGTTAATGGCTATATAAGCTGATGTGTGGAAGCTTGCTTGGCATGAAAACATAAAGAAAACTTGAGTTTCTTTTGAAAGATTGAAAAATAAATTAGAAAATATAGGAGAGAGAAAAAGAATAAAATCTGAAGATCATTTCCAAGAGTTCAAAGTATTATCTTGGTGAATTAATGGTGCCTTCTTAAGAAACTTCCTGATTGGATAAGTTTCATGTATTTCTCTAACTATTTTTCTTTGTTATCTATGCTAAGATTTTTCTTACTTGGCTTGAAAGGCTTTTGGTTTTCTTTTCCTTTGTCGAGCAAATGTACTCAAATTCAAATAAGCGCTAGACAGCATATCTTATTTTTATGTTCACAAAAAAGATTGTGAATTCTTTTCTTAGTGATCAGATACTCTCTCATCTCCTCTGGATGTAAGTTTCCTTGAGATGAACAGCATAATTTTTGCGTTCTACTTTTATGGTGATTCCCCTCTTTTGTGGCTATTTTGTGATTTATTATACTTGCTACTGGGTTAAAGCTTCTGTCATCATGTTGAAATCCATTGAATGTCAAAGCTCTACCAAAAGAAGAAAGCTAAAAGAGCATTTATAATAATCAAGATAAGACAGACATACCTGCTCTTGTTTCTCATGGAATTCTTCAATAAATGCACGCTTTTTCAACGCAAAATGTAGATAAACTACTTGTGATGCTTTCTTCAGCAGAACCCATTTAAACTGCCACATGTAAACATAGAAATTATTATGATTGAGAAGTTGACATATAAAAATAATGTATAATCCTGACATTCATGTAAACCCACACAGCCCTTACAGTAAAAATTATTAAGACCAACAAAAACAACACAATGGATATAAAAATGGTAATTGGAAAGTACTAATATTGAATGTTTGAGTTCAAACTTAGACCAAAGCTGTTACTCTTACTAATTTCAAAAATTAGCAGTAGAAGGCCAATGTGTAACATGAACGGCCACAATTAGTTATGACGGCTGCAACAGGATAATATACATTCCACCAAAAGAAACAATAAGATGCGTTACTCCTGCACCTTACGAAGATACAAGTTAATGCATCCAACATAAGAAGTGTACCCAGGCATCAAGCTTTCAGCAAAAAAATAATAAAATGTACTCTTAGTCACCAGCACATCGGAATAAGACTATAAATTCTATATAAAATTTGCAGAGAAAAACACAGAAAACATTTCCAATATAGGCAAACGCCATAAAAGAACCAAGCAACTAGCAAGCGAACTTCTAGAGGACAAGTCATATAAAATTTGCGTTACGTGATTTCATTCTTCTAGCTCTCCAGCTAACAGAACTAGGATGAGGCAGCGAAAGTGCCAAATCTGCCAGTATAAGAACTTAGTAATTACTATATTCGACCTTATCAACACCCAACAACAGTTCCAATCGAACTTCTGAGAACAATAAACCTTCCCGATAAAAGCTGAATTAAAGCAAAAAACAGTAATATGACGCATTAATCTACAATTGATCAAACAACAAAATGTAATCCAACGTTACCAATTACAACCTTACCCGCACCAAAATCACTAACACTCTCGATCATAAGAACAAAAGAATGGGCTGATGAGTCAAAATTCATCATTTCCCCGAATTTGACTGAGTCGAAATAACATAACTTGTAGAAATCAAATCAAAAGTACGAAAGACTAAGCTGATAAGCGGGTGATGCACCTGCTTGTACTGGAACTCGAATGTGTAGGAAAGAAGCATGGGAGTGATGTCGCTGGCATCCGGCCGTGAGACCGAGATGATGGTCGCTTTGGGCAATTCGTCAAAAATCCACGCCTGGTCCGGTGTAAACTCCTGTTGGAGCAACTGCGAGGACGACGTCGCCGGCTCAGACCGCACTTTCACGTAACGATGGACATCCTCCATGGTTGACTGATCCGACATGTCTTCTGAAAGTGTTGCCGGGGAATTTCTACTCCCGGACTGGAATTTCGGGTCTAGGGCTTCCAGATGATGGAGAAAGAGAAAGGGGAGTATATGCGGAGGATTCAAATTCGATTCTTCGTCCAGACCAAAAAAATATGAAAACTGATCGCTGCAGAATTTGTTCTTCGGCTCTTATATACGGTAGACGCCGCTGGAACCCGGAGAGGTAATCGAATCCCGTTCCGCTTGGAAACTCTGACTGCAAGTTCGCGGGCTTGGAGGGATGTGATATGGTGGGTCGACGAGTGGAGCCGACTCGGAGGTTGAGTTCTAGCTTTATTAATTTATTAAGCTTAGAGGTTTAATTAAATGCGTTTAAATCAAGGTTATATTTTTTATTGAATAGAGAAAAGAATTTTAGTTTAAACAGTTGCTACTATTGATGTGTGTCAGAATAATAGCAGACCGTGGAGTAATGAATTATCATCATTAATGTTGTATGAGAATCTAACACAAACTTAGATGAAAGAAAAAGGACATAAAAAATTTGTATATGTAAAATCTATAAAGGGAAAATTATGGAGTCTTGCTTGGTTAAAATATTCTACTATGAGTTGATGATTATAAATATAGTTTATTGTCCCACAAGCCAGAATGAGTTACACTGTTATTGGGGTTAGTTACACCGCTAGTGCGTGAAATAACTCATTATCACATGGTAGGGAGTGGGTTGCGGCAGGGAGTGACTGTTGAAGCTTCAGTGCACCGTTTTTGGGGTTGGCACGACGTTTGAAATGATGTGTCGCTTTGTATGTTGATACATTAATATGTGGTGTCTGTGGTTGATTCACATTGTGTTTCGCCGTAGAGAACAATGGTGGTTTACAGTAGCAGTGGATGCTTTTCATATGGAGTGGCAGCGGTTGGAGTTGTCGGAGTCTGCGATGGTCGAAGCTGGCTTGTGGAGGTTGTTGGAGACGGCGAAGGCTATAGCTGATCAGTGGGGGCTATTGAAGGCGACGCCGATAGGAGTTGGTTGGTTGCATTAGTTGGAGTCGACAACAACGGATGCCGAAGTGGTGGTCGATAGTGTTTGCAATTACATGAGCGGGTGGTGTTCATTGAATCATCAGTGCAGGATCACGTGTTTATGCTCCTTCTTCTGCAAGCTTTGGTGTTTCTCTTGTTTGGGGTATAATCTCATTCTCCAGAGGGGATATAACTTTATTTATAGAGTTCAGGTTGAACATAAGAATAGAATTTAGACCTCTGATTAGGCTCCATGAGGTGATTCCCTTGACTATATGACATTCAGTGGACATTTTAGTGTTTTGATGAACTCGGAATTGATCAAGTTTGGATGTTTGATTCGTCTTCTCGAGATACTTGATTTGACCGCAAACTTTTCAATTTCTAGATTCGATTGACATTCCAATTATGCTAGAAAAACTCTCAAAAGTAGTTTAATGACTCGATTTGACATGAATTTGATTAATGTTGGTATTGTTGGGTATGTATCGTCGGGTTTTTTTAATTTGACTATAAGTTGCTTAAATCAAACATCTGAATGACTTTTACTCTATGTTTTAATGTTTCTTGCTAAAAAATTTATCTCGAGATCAATGTCATGCATCGAGATTCGTGTTGGGTAATAAAAATCCATTTGTGTCGTGTCGTTGGTAGTGTAAACGAGTTGAACATGAGCAAGCTGAGCTCTTATTTGACTCATTTGAAATTGTTTGTATTTAAAATCAGCTCGTACATTGATTTGTTCATGTTCGGTTCAATTTATTCAAATTTTGCTTGAAATATCTCGAATCTAATGGGCCAACTCGAAAGTTCATTAATTTTTTATATTAAAAAACCATCTTTGATTTGTTTTTAAAAGAACACTCATAGTATTGTAGCTATAAAAGTGCAGGTGTGGGACTAAAATTATCTTGGTGTGGGTAGATTTTTGAAAAGATGAAGAGTTCTTTGAGGCATTTACATGCGTACCGCCCATTTCTTTTATTTCTACAGCTTTTTAAGGCTTGTCAGGAGTTATAAAACTCAGGAGCTCGTCCTGAGAGCTCGATGTGGAAGTTTCTTCAGTGTCATCAAAGAATGCCATGGCCAAACCTCACCGAAAAGGCACCAAACCACATGAATGGCGATTTCTCTCAGAGGGAGAGAATATGCCTCAATAGATGCATGAAAATTAATTTATTAATACAGCTTTTAAGGCATTTTTATCAACCTTTACGAGCTATTTACCTTTTTATTAACTTCATCCCTTGTTACCTATTAAAATGTTTTCACAACAGCTTTAAAATTATTAAAATTTAATATTTTTAAATACAACATAAACTTTGATATAAATAAATATAGTTGTTTAATTATTTCAAGTTGAAACGAGCCGAGCACGAACTAACAAATATTGGTTCTTGTTTGAGGCTTTTATAAATAAAACTGAGAAAATTATTCATGTTCGGGTCGCCTGATGAACAAATTGAACATGAAATACTTAATGAGCCGATACGAGTTTTTTGACAGCCCTAGAGTTGATTTAATGAACAAATTTTTTTCAGATAAATAATAAGAAAAATATTAGCATTAAAAAAAATTTAACAAATTAAATAATATGTAATTAAATTCTAAAATTTCAACATATTTTAAGTGTATTTTATATTGATATCATTATAATTGAGCCTGCTTGGGAGCTAATCAATCAAGTCAAAACTAGCTAAAGCTTGACTTTCTTTATTCATTTAACCCCAAATGAGACTTGTATGGAGCTTTAGTCGCCCAATGAGTATAAATGACTTTGTTGCACCTCAGTAGAATTGAATCTCTTGCACCTCAAGCTTGCACAATTTGTTAAGATGGGCAAATTAAATGTAGAGCCTTGGGCTTCAAGTGGAAATAAGGCACCATTCATGGGGTCGTTCGCCCTGCAATGCGATTTAAAACCGCAAAATTGCGGTGTTTGGGTGACGGCAGCACTAGTGCATCACGTTTTTTATAGAACGTGGGTTTCCGAGCTATTTTTACTAAGGTGCCTTCCCAGGCTTTGCGATATCCTTCTACCATTTACGTCTTTTGCTCAAATGCGCTACGGAGCTCTCGTACTTCTCACTTGCCTCGCTTGTCTTGTCCAGCATTCATGTTTTCCCCAAAGCTCGAGTATTTGGTAGTTGAAAGTTGTAATCGCGTCAATTGGCCGCAAAGGCCATAGTTGCGACTGTAATATCATAAGTTGGCCACAAAAAGCGTAGTCAGAGACTAAAATATCCTAAGTTGGACACACGAGACGTGACTAGTTATTATAATATCATTAGTTGATCACATAGACAATAGTTGGTGATTCTAGTATTATCAATTGGTCACATAAACCATAATTGAAGACTGTAATATTGTTAGTTTGTCATATAAGACGTATTTAGTGACTGTAATACCTTCAGTTGATCGCATAAATTGTAGTCGATGAATTCAATGTTGTAAGTTAAGCACATAAGCCGTAGTTGAAAATTGTAATAGTTGTTGGCCACATAGACTGTAGTTGACGACTATACCCATTTTCTCAAAATGAGGTTAAAATTTTACACGTTGATATGACACCAACGAACTTTTATCATCCAACACAAATCTCAATGCAATTTTTTGAACAAGAAACATTCAAACTTCAATTAAAAGTCACCTAGAACTCTGATTTTACCAAAATTTATGGTCAAACTGACTGACTCAATGAAACCGGTCTAATGATATCAAAGTCAGTCTAATCTGAGTCAAATCATGTCAAGATCAAGTCATTAATCAATTTTTGAAAGATTTTCAAACACATTTGCAAGGTCAAACGATTGTTAAATATGACAAGTTTATAGTCGAATTGAGCAACTCAAAAAGAAGAATCCAACAAGCTGAATATCACTCAATTTTGACATCATTAAGACATCCAAATCTCCATTTAACACAATCTAATTTAAGAAAGTTATCTGAGTTGTTCGATCAAAATGATTCAAATTCTAGCATTTATTACACCGACAACACTATAAATAGACCCCTACCCCTCACATAAGGAGGGGTTAAAGCCTAGAAAAAGAGCCTAAGGTCTTGAAGAGGAATTGCAGCTCAGCATCGTCGTTGTCTGCTTTTGACCACAACTGACTGTCGTCTACCTCCATCCACCACTGCTGATGTCGTTAACCACCACCAAACAAACATCATTGGTCGATGTTATAACTTGGAAAATCTAGTTATCATTTCCCGTTTGTGGGACAATAACTCATCACTACTGTTTATATGCTAACAACAACCTACATGATCATCAATTCATGCATCTTCTCACTCCGACCACCGCAACCTATGGATGTCATTCATACTCGCTCTAATGACCTACGCGGTCATCAGCTCATGCAGCTCTCGACTCCGCCCCCTGCGACCTACGAACATCCTTCATACTTGTTCTAACGACCTACGTAGTCATTAGCTCATGCAGCCCCCGACTCCGGTCCATGCAGTCTATAAACGTTATTCATACTCGCCCTTACGGACTACATGGTTCACAGCTTATGCAACTCCCGATTCCAACTCCCGCGGCCTACGTACATCATTCATCCTCGCCACTACAACCTATGTGGTCGAAAGCTCATGTAACTGTTTACTACGGTTTCTCTAACCAATCAACGCTACTGAAGCAGCCATTTACAACACTCACAATGAATTACGACATCCACAACAATCAATAATGTTCCTTGTAACATGCTCTCACCAAGAACTGCAACTAGATTATAGTTATACAACTTTATGATTTTATATTCCTTAATTTAGGAGAAGAATGAACTTGTGCACCCATCAATCATAATGGATTATTTCAACTAGGCTAGAACCCATGGTTTTTCCCCATTTCAAGAGTTTTCCACGTAAAAAGTCGAGGTGTCTCCTTTTACTTTTTAATCTTTGTGTGTTGAATTCTCGTGCAATGCTAAGATAATATCCATTACTTTATCGCCCGCAACGCTCCCCCCCCTGCGAAGCTCTGCCACAACCCGTTGTCATGACTTTACTCCACATCTAGACTTATTTATAGAATAAAAAAAGGCTTTGACCATTAAATGGTCATTATTGTAGACTTCAAAAAGAAGTGAAACTAATAAATGTCTATTATTACAACAACAACAATAATAAATGTCTATTATTAAAAAAAAAAATTCTTATTCCTCATGAAATTAGTTTTAATCATTAAGAAAAAAAATCTTGAAATTAATTTCAATTATATAAAAAAATCACTTCTTTACACATTTATAGGTATTTATGGCAACAGGCTCAGTTACTTAATTATATCCATAGTAAATTATACTTATAATATTCTAAGTCATCATTATATATACCTTTATATATAATACATGAATAAAAAAAAGAAGGCTTCGGATCATATTATTTTCGGACGACAAAATATGATATTCCCGAAAATATGGGTGCAACTGATACACCTCAAACAAATTTTTATCATCCGACACAAATCTAGATGCAATCTTTTGAACAATAAACATTCAAACTTCAATTAAAAGTCATTCGTATATCCGATTTCAACAAACATATGGTAAAACGGACCGACTCGATGAGGCAGAGCTAATGATATCAAAGTAAGTTCAATCTGAGTCAAATTAAGCCCAAATTAAGTCATAAAACTATTCTTAGAAGGTTTTCAGACACATTTGCAAGGTTCAAAAGTTGTTAAATCTGACAAGTTTATAATTGAATCAAGCGTCTTGACAAGATGAATCCAATGAGCTCAAAATCAATCAATTCTAACAACATTGAGGCATTCAAATGTTTATTAAACACTATTTAATTGAAGAAAGCTATCCAGACCGTTCGATAAAAATGATTCATACTCTTGCATTTATTGCACTGTGATCACTATAAATAGATCCCAACCCCTCAAATGAGGAGAGCTACAACATAGAGATAAAGTCGAGACATTGAGGAGGAGCTGCAACTCAACATCACTGCCGACCGTCGTTGACCTCCGTCAACCACTGAAGAGCGTCGTCAACCACTGCCGATCGTCTTCAACCACCACCAGCCAAACACTCTTGATCAATGTTATAACTTATAAAATTTAGTAAGATTTCTCGTTTGTGGGACAAGAGCTTGTCACTACAGTCCCTGTGCCAACAACGACCTATGTGATCACCAGTTCACGTAGCTCCTGACTCGGGCCCTTGCAACCTATGAACGTCATTCATACTTGCTCAAACGACCTACGTGGTCATCATCTCATGTAGCTCCTGACTCCGGCCCCTGTGACCTACGAACTTCATTCGTACTTGCTCTAACTACCTATGTGGTCATCAGCTCACGCAGTTCCCGACACCGACCCCCGTAGCCTACGAACATCATTTATACTCACCCGTACAACTTATGTGGTTCAGAGCTCGTACAACTCCCGACTCTGGCCCCCGCGGCCTACGTACGTCATTCATAATCGTCACTATTGCATATATGATCTACAACTCTCGCAACTGCTTGCTACGGTTTCTCTGGACAATCAACGTTTTTGGAGCAACCATCCACACCACTCACAACAGATTACTATCTAAAAAAAAATCAACAATGACCCTTATAACCTACTGTCACGAAGAACTGCAGCCAGATTATAGTTATACAACTTTATAATTTCATCTTCCTTAATTTAGGAGAAGAATGAACTTGTATACTAATCAGTCATAGTATATTATTTCAACTGGGCTAGACCCTATAGTTTTTCACCTTTTCAATGATTTTTCACGTAAAAAATCAAGGTGTCTCATTTTGCTTCATTTATCTACGTGTGTTGAATACTCATGCAACGTTAGGACGATAATTCATTACTCTATATCCACTAATTTTTCAGCACACATTACACTTGATACTGCATTTGTGAGTACACAATGCAGAGAGATACATACATGTTAGTTACAACCATAATATTTTGGCTATGATGGTTGTAAATTATTGCTCAAGTAGTCAGTGATTGATACGCCTAAAAGATGTTTAATTTTTTATATATTTTAAATGTCTATATTTGGTTTTTTTTAAAAATTGCACATTAAAGAAAGAAATTTTCATTTTTTTTATGCAAGTGTACTCAAATTGGGGTTCTGGATTAAAAATGAACAAAAATGATGAAATTTAGAACAAATAAAGTCAAATAAATGCTCTGGCGGCAAATGGCGCCATAACTAGCATCGAACGACACTGTACACCTGCATGGAGCGCGACCTGTGTTGAATGTCCATCGTTGGCGCCAAAATGACGCTGAGATAGTTATTTTTCAAAATGCATTGGATTTGAACGATTTTTGAAGGGGTGCTTAAGGGAACTCTTGAATTTTCGGCTACACATCATTTAACCATCATTTTTTACAGAAAATAGAGCGAAGAAGAGGGTAAAAAAACGTGTAAAATGTTTAGAGATCTTAGAATATGAGTATAAATGTAAATTTTTATCTTTTTTGAGAGATTGGAGAAGGGATTCTGAGAGAATGTGAAAGAAAATGTAATAGCATTGCATGAAGCATGGATCAATGGGAGACTTTGCAGAAGGTATTTTTATATTTTTTTCAAGGGGCAAAAACTAAGTATTATATTTTTCATTATCTTATGATTTTGTAAACACTTATTTAGTGAATTTTTTTTATGTAACAAATTTTTTCATTGCGTTTTCTTCATGCTCTATGATGTGTTTTTCTTGCTTTTTCTTCTTGTTAATAAATAGTAGCATAAGTATGTTATGTCATTGTTTTCCTTCTACTTTTATTTTGCAATGAGTATGATTTATGTTTATGATTTTTGGATGCATGTTAGAATATGTTTTGACTACAAATCGTGATGATTCATCTTGAACTTTATTTACTTTTCAATCTGATCAATTGATTTGTTAAAATTCATGCAAAAAAATAAGAGGTGGAATGGTCACATTTTCATCATTCAAGTGGCGATCACACTTTAATTTAATTGAAGGGTGAATTTTTCATGAGATTGAGTGCAAATAAATATAGAAATATTGTTTGATTGGTGTAGAATTAATGATTTTAGGGTGACGAACTAAAATTAACAATTTGGATCAAATGTTTAGAAACTAAATTGTGAGATTTTTGGCCCATAGGTGAGGGAGAAGTGGGAGCTTTGGAGTGAGAGACATTATCCTCTCAGTCTAACCATGAATTTAGATTCAAAATATCTGAATTAGCCAACGTCTTTTATCACTTGATTAGAGGATTAAAATATATTATTACTCCTACTTGACACATTACAATGATTAATGTAGTTGGATGCACTTTTAAGGATATATTTGTTAATGGGTGTAAATTGATTGTTTCTAGGGTGACAGACTAGATTCATATCAAATTGACTTGTTACTTTGTAACTTATCACAAAGGTTTGATCACTTCAGTGGCCTAGGCTGTGGGACATTAGGGTGACATGCTAGTTAGTTCTAATGGGGAAATCTGGATGTTAAAGAATCGACTTTAAGTTAACCAATGTTCTTTATGTGGTCGAAAGAGGGTAAAGAAGATAATTACTCCTGTTGTCATTGGCTATATTAAATTTGATGTATCTCATTTCTAAACATTATCTAATTCATTATATAAAAATAATAGTTTTTAACATCTCAAAATTCCCTAAAACAATTCATCTATAAAGGGTTATCTTTAGAATTAATATTTTCATTTAGGAATAGTTGTTGGTTGTTTTAAACATAAGTTTTAAATTTAGGAGTACTAGTTAGAAAAATAACTTTAATCAACATTCCAAACTAAGACCTGTTAGTAGTAAACTATTAGACTGAGAGATTTCCTACCTCACTTCTCTATGAGATCGATACTGAGATTTTGAAAGAAAGCGCTATATTACTTCAAGCGATACGTGCGCTTGCGTAGAACCCATACCGTGCAAACCATTTTCTAAATTTCATAACATTTAGATTTTGCACACTAGCCGCTATAGATAATTGGGGTCAAGTTTTTGACCATTTTGGAAGCTAAATTACTACGTATAATTGTGGGTCTGGTCAAGTTTTTTGCGCCGTCGTAGAGGATTTAAATTGACATAAAACACAAATAAAAACAACAAACATTAGGGGCGCAACAGAGGTCGGCGTTAACAAGTGATGGTGGTCGACAATGATTAGTGGCTATGCAATACTAAAGTTATAGATGGGTATTAAATACGTCGTTATAAGTTTCAATCATATTTAAGAAATGTCAGTAGTAAGTAGAGTTAATCGATGGTGGCAAGCAAAGACTGTCAGCGGTGGTCAATGACGACTGAATGACAATGGTCGACGATGTCCGATGAATAGGGAGAGTGTAAGTTGTCTTAGAGCCTTTAATCAATAATATGCAATGAAATTATTTCTCTTCTCTCTTCCCTCTTGTGTGAAGAAGAGGGGTGTTATTTACAGGCTTTATGATATGTGCATTTTTATATTTTGATAATTTTCCTAAACTATCTGAACAGATGATTCACATTGACTTCCTTTAATTATATATGCTTATTTTAATGATT
>NEWO01000026.1:17750-32495 GCA_003013225.1 Phalaenopsis aphrodite
TCAATATTTGGGCATTTAGATACATACCACTTAAATCGTATATATTTACATATCTAATACATAAATTTTATTTCTTACAATTATTCAATTGAAGATTTTAGATATGTAAAAACAAAGGAATTGAGTGGTATGTGTGTAAATCTTTCAAATTTTTATGTTAGACATGCAAATAAATAAAAGACATGCAAATAAATAAAAATTATGTACTATGTATGATTTATATTTTTAAGTTTGTCATATTATTTAATTAAAACTTGGATGTTAATTTTTTTGATTTATTATTACAGGATGAACACAGTTTGAACAGAAGAGTTGAAGGCACACTATTACAAGATTACATTTCTGATTTTCTGCTTAGTCATAGAGGATCCATGACAACAAAAGAAGAAATTATTTGCACAATTTGTCAGGTACATATTAAAGTATTATAAATTATTTTTTAATTTGGTTATAATATTTTTTATCATAAAATATTATGTATTTATTTGTTTCATTACAGGATGAGATCAATGAGGAGGAGGAAATAGTGACACTGAACTGCAGACATATTTTTCATGCCAACTGCATCAAGAGTTGGTTGATGATTAAAAATCAATGTGCCAATTGTAGAGCATCAGCCATCCCAGATGAATATAGCTAGTTTTACATATTTCAAATGTGTGTTTTTCTAAACAATGAAAATCACTTGAATTTTGTTTCTTTTCATCTAAACTGTTCGCATTTTTCAATCTATAAACTAGTTCTGCTAGAAATTTAGCATTTATTTTTTTGCTTAATTCTACAATATTATGCAATTCTATGATGCTATTTTGTTCATACATTTTGAACATTTATATTTAAATTTTGATATTTTTAGCTAAAACATTTTTTGTGTATAAAATAAATGCATGAAGAATTCCATTTCACTTTAAAAAAAATTAACATATGTACCGCACAATTACTATGTATAAAACTTTATTTATATATCTATACATGAAATGAAATATTTTATTTTTATATAAAATGATTTATTTTATCATTTTTATAGATCAATAGTGTTATATTTGTATGATGTTAAAAATCTGAGTATTATGCAAGTAAACATGCAATTTTTGGAGTTAGATATATAAATACATAAGATTCATATGACATATTTATTGATGCCGTTTAAAAAACTAATAATTGCATAAATTTTTTCTTGCGATGCAAAAGATATGTCTTTTTGAGTGTTATAATGTAAATATGTATATAAATGGCTACTCAAATTTTGGCCATTTACATTCATACCACCTAATTGCGATGTATTTACATATTTAACACCTAAAATTCTCTTTTGCATTTATACCACCTAAATCATTCATTCTACTTTAAAATACCACCACTTTTAACTTAAAAAAAAAAGAGTTAAATACAGTTTTTGGTGCATATATAAGATGGTATGTATATAAAAATTGAATTTGGGTGTTAGATATGTAAATACAGAGGAATTCATTAGATCTTCCAAATTAATACAATAATAGTTTATGAATATTGTCATTGCATGACACCTCCAAAGCATGGAAAATCACTGATAGTTTATGAATATTGTCATTCCAAATTAATACAATAATAGTTTAAGTTCGAGTTTTGGACGCATGCGGCAGGGAAGAAGAAGGCTGAGATCTCTCGTGCTTTTGTGGGTGGCACGAGCTTGTCAAAACGAAATATTGTGAAGCTTGTCAGGCAGGTCACTACTATGACTGAGGAGGTTTACCATAGACATGAATGCCAACAAAGAATGGAGTGGAGTATACCATGCCTGACATAGATTATGGAAGATTGTCAGCGGCAAGCAAACGGTGACTGTTTTGGCCGGAGAGGAGGATGAGAAGGATTTTTTATGTATATTTAATTTCTGAAATATTTGAACTTATATTGAGGGTGTAGTTGTAAACTTTTGATAATTTAGATTTGTGATAGTATCTCATTTTTCATTAATGATATTTTTAATGTTTTTGTTCCGTGATATGACTAGATATAATAATGTTGTTGTGATGTGGATTAAATATTGTGTGTAAGATGTGAAAATGTAATTGATATTTTGATTTTTTTTATATTTAAGTTTTGCATCAAAAAATTTGACACATCGTTCATAAATATGACCCGCAAGAAATTCAATGATATTTTTTATTGTTTGATGTTTTTAAACGAAAAATTTGACGCACGTAAAATCTGAAGTTGTGAAGACGCAAAAATAATGATAATTATTTGCGTCATAATATTTCGAAAAAAAATTGACATTAATAATATCTAAAATAAATTTTATAACATATTTATTTTGCACACTAGCTGCAGAATATAAATTGGGCCAAATTTTTTGTTATCTTTTAGAACTTGAATAATTGTGTAATCGCGGGTTGGGCAATTGGTCAAAATTTTTGATTGACGACTGTAACCTGTTATGGAAGAAGATGTCGGAAATTCACCAAGGATTTTTGATTGATTTGAGGATGTTAGTTGAAACTTCTGCTTGACAAATGTAGCCTATGATTGAAGAGGTTCAGAAAATCCAACAATGATTTTTGACATAACCGAGGCTATTAGTCGAAGCTTCTCCCAAACGACTGTATCCTGTGGCAGAAGAGGTTGAATTGAGTCCCCATGGAATCGATTAAGCTAGAATGAGATGTGATAAATACTCTGCTTTTCTTTTGACAGGGGCGTAGGTTGTAAATGGATCATATGTTTTTTTTTTTTGGAATTATGGTTGCAACCATACTGAAGCATAATATTTGACATGTTAGTGCGGCTTTTGAATCTTTTGCAGCCCAACATGGGTGTTTTCCACATGAACTTGGAAATTAGCCTATGTATTGAATTTTGAAGAGATTAACTTCTTAATATTATTAAGAACTTTAAAAAGGTGGAGGTGCACTAAGAAAGTGTTATTTGTGAAGTTAACCCCCAATCTGGAAGCAGTTCCCGTAGACTTTATATCATAATGAAATGTAGGATGACAACCCTACCACCGTCGTGCCTGAGTTTACGTGAACGACCTTTCAGGACTATAGTGAATGTTGGGCCCAGTTTGAAAGAAGTTGTGAAAGACTTTGTGTTTGAATATGATGATAGAAAACAACCCCATTACAATCGTGTCCTAGACGTTGAGATGAATGACATTTCGATACTGCAGTGAAGGTTTTTCTCTACATCGAAGTATACTTTCGGAATGATCTTCAAGATGTAAAGGAGGTACTTCGCCAGCTGGATGTTATACATCATTGTAAAATGAAGTTGAAGCTCACATCCTAGAGTTGAAGACAATACCGAACAAAACTGATGTGTGCTAAAAGATTTAAGGTGATAGAATAATAGCTTATAATCTTAGCATTGCACGAAAATTAAACACACAGATAAAAGAAAATAAGCAGTAGAGAAATAAAATTTTTTTACGTGGACAACCCGTAAAGAAAAAAAATCATGGGTCTGACCCAATTGTAAAAATCCACTATAAGTTGATGTTACATATGACCCCGGTCGCACAGACGGAAAATAGTTACAAAGACTCTCAAATTGCAAAGTTTACATATGAATGAACTTGTTGCAAAGAATGAACTTGAACCGGTGATGTTTGATTGGGGTTAGCGGTGGTCGACGATTGTATGAGTGATGCTGGACTTCAGCTCATTGTAAAAGCTTCAAGCTCTTCTTCACGCTTCAAGTTCTCCTCCGAGGGCTCAAGCACTCCCCCTTTCATGAGAGGGGTGAGACACTATTTATAGAGTTTTGGGTGCAATTAATGCGGAAATATGAATCACTTTTATTGGACGGCTCAGATAGTTTCTCTTGATCAAAAGGTGTTTGATGGACATTTGAGTGCCTTAATAATGTCGGAATCGATCGATCTTGAGCTCGTTGGGTTCAAATTATCGAGACACTTAATTCGATTAAAAACTTGTCGAATTCGACATCCATTTTGATCTTCCAAATGTGTTTAAAAAGCTTTAAAAAATACTTTAATGACTTAACCAGAGCTTGAGTTTGTTCAGATTGGATCGATAACAGTACCATTGGGTTTATCTCGTTAAGCCGGTCAGTTTGACTATAGGTTCGTTGAAATCAGAGCACTAGATGACTTTTAATCAAAGTTCAAACATTTCTTGCTCAAAAGGTTGCCTTAGATCTATTTCATGCCCGGAATTTTGTGTAAAATAATAAAGATTTGTTAAAGGCATCACATTTATGATTAAATTAAAAATTTAATTAACAAAAGATATAAATATCCAACTTATTTGGTTAAATAGTAATAATTTTAATTAATAATTTTAATAAAATTTGAAATTGTTAATTTATTTATAATTAGTAGAAAATAATATCTAAATTAATCATTTAATAATTATTAAATAATATCTAAACATATATGGTACTAACCACCATATATGAGCTATGAACCAATGGAATCCCCATTTGGATCCTCTATGTACTAGTCTTAGCTAATGCCTAGCCTAGGGCCAGTGGGTTTAGGGGATCATTTACATGAGTCTCCCAAAAGATCAAGGGATCAAAGTCAATAATTTTGGGTTCAGGGTTGTGAGTGGATATAAGTGATAATGAGTGCAAGTGAGTGCAAGTGAATGAACCAACTCCATACCAACACCTATAGTCAACCCAAAGGGCAAACAATCCTATAGGAACTCACCTTGAGCTCCTCCATATTGACCCCACCTACTAAGTGCTAGAAGTTAGGACCAATATGTGGAACTTCAAGTTGAGCAAAGAGATGTATAAAATTTCTAATGGTTAGGGTTCCTTTTCTAGTTTTCTAGAAATAGTCAACAAAAAAGTCCTATGACTAGACCCTAGGCTATTAAAGGGGAAAAACTAAACCTCAACCAAAAGTGAGGTCAACAGTTGCATTATGTTTCTAATTATAAAAAGTTGCATGCAGCATGAGCGAGATTTCAAAGTTGCAAAGGCTTTATTCTGTTTTGTTTATGTGTAGCTTTCATATGTAAAATATTCATTTACATAGAAAAATTATCAATTGGAATATTTTCTCATGAAATAAATCCTATAATTATATTCAAATCATCGAAATAGTTCTAATGGACTCATCAATGACAAATCAAATATTGTATGACAATTTATCAGTTAAACTGTTCTTTTTATATTAAAAAAAGACAATTTCGCCTGAGATAGTTTTTTAAAGTTATAAAAAATATATTTAATGATGAAATTTATCCTTTTTTGCTTTCAAAACTAAAATTAAGTTTGGGACAAAGATTGAGCTTAAATCATAACTCTTATTTATAAGTTAAGATCCTTGTCAAATAAACTTAGGTTAAGATCCAACTCATTTATACTTTAAGCGTTGCCTAGGTTCTTTCATTAAGCTTCATAAGCATCTCGTGGAATCAGCTCAATTTATCGGTCGACTCGATTGAATCTGTCGGGCAAGCACAACAAACACAATTTCTTATTTTGACCCACCGACACATCAATTTTTTTTTGCACAAAAAATCAAACAATTATCATCAATCCTTAAGAGCAAAAGTTACAAGAAAATCATTCCGATAAAATAATGTATAAAAAACACAACTTTATTAAGAACAAATAAAAAATAAAAAACTCCATCAAGGACACAAGGAAAGATTCAAATAATCGTCCAAGAATTCTCAGAATACTTTGATGGAATGAGAAAACTTTATGTTCAAATCTGCAACCCTACATGAATGAGCGGACGGGAAGCGATGCCTGAGACAGACCTTCAGATTACAAATCTTGCATGTGTTGCTATTGGAAAATGTGAGGATCTCCTTGCACCTCAGCACAGGGCAACGAGGCTTGATCTTTTTTGATGGGTCGCAAGTTCCGGATTTTCTGTGGAGAGAGAGGCTGTCTTCGTCTTCCTCATCAGCCTGCTTTTCTATCGAAACCGAACATAATTCACAGACAGTGACAGTTCTGTTGTTGTGATCGGCTTTTGAGCAGACGTGAGATCTATAAGTTCTGTGCTCCAGACAGAACACCTGCAACATAATTTTTTTTTTAATTCAAATATTTATTAATCGAAAATTGAAGCAACATTAAATGATTGAAATTTAAGAGGAATAAATGAGATCTATGATGTTGCTTTGAGTAATTCATTTACATAAACCGCTCGAAAAAGAAAAATCTCATTTTTAGAGTTCAGCTGAATGATTTGCTTGAGTTAATGAACATGTGTGTTGATTATTTGTATATATATAATCCAGAAATGTAAGTGGCGGCCTCACATCAGTTAGAAAAGAAAGCAAACATGATGATCAGGAGGATGCAAAAAATGCATATACATATGCACGTGTGTGTGTCCAAAATCTTAAAAAGATGCAAACATTAAGCTTTAAAATGTTAAGGAAAATTTACATACACACCACATAATCTTTGTATTGGATACCTAACAAGTAAATTTTTTCCTCTCATAAATTAAAAAATTAACAAATAATTATTGATAAAAAATAAATATTTTATAGCAAAAAATAAATGTTTTGGCATATTCTTTATAATTTTTTTAATATTAATTTTTTATATTATAAGAAAACTTATTTATACCCAATCATATATATACATGTACATAAGCATCTACCTAAATTGATAGATTTATAATATTTTGATGTCATAGATCTATACATGAGAAAGGTGTACTTTATTTTTTAACAAATAAAATTAATATTAGATAATATTAAAAATTTGAGTGATAACCATGAAAATATAAAAATTTAGGCATTAGATATATAAATATAGAAGAATTATGTGATATGCATATAAATGCCCTTGCTTTTTTCTGCCCCATCCCTCAAAACAGCAGCAAAATCTTAATAAGAAAACGAAGGAACAAAGTTGTGGAAGAGATGAACATAATTCATTAAAAGCCACCTAAAATTAGAAAATTTTCTGAAACATCAATCGAAGATGTGCAGCAAATCATAGAAGAATTAATCGCTAAAATAAATCAAAAAATTTATAAAACGAATCACGCGATCTACTTCGAAACCTGAAGTTCAAGTCAGATTGAAATAAGAGAAAGAAACCTTGCGGCAGCCGGAGCAGGTGAAAGGGAGAAAATCGAGTTGGTTGCAGTCGTCGTATTGGCAGTGCTCGCCGAGATCGGGAAAAGCTTCTGTACCTCCGCCCATCTTCTTCTATTTCTTCAATTTCAAATCCCCTCTTTCTTCCTATGATTTCTCTTTCTCTCTCGTTTCCGATGGTTGAGATCTGATATTTATACTCTTTCTTTGTTCTTACTTTGCACGGCAGGAAGATGCTTGTCGCCCAAGGCATTTTGCTTTTTCTTTATTCTTAATAAGACTCTGTTTTTTTTTTATTTCAAAGCGGCAAGAAATAAATAAATAAATGATCAACAGTTTCGAATGAGGCTTAAAACTTAATATGACATTGATTAAGATCATATCAAAATTTTCATATTTTTGTAAAGAGACATTTCTGTTTTGTCTGTTGGGGAGTCGCCAACATCGTGTAATCACTTCTCCGAGTAAACCCTCTTTCGGATGTTATGATCTGGATGAGAGAGGAATCAGAAGACAATGATATATCATGATGAAGACAAACGAGAAATTGTGTATGGAGTGCTTTCATGAAGTGAATTTTGCGTAGATGACTTCTGCAACGTACGTC
The DNA here is from genome assembly GCA_003013225.1 of Phalaenopsis aphrodite. Lineage (NCBI taxonomy): Eukaryota > Viridiplantae > Streptophyta > Magnoliopsida > Asparagales > Orchidaceae > Phalaenopsis > Phalaenopsis aphrodite. The sequence goes on from NEWO01000026.1 coordinate 25,383, forward strand.
CTATCGAAGGACGGATTGGAACACGTTGAAAGCGTGTCCACAAATAGGAGCTTATGAAAGCAATCAACAACCAAAGATTTAGATTTTGTGTCTGTTATGACAACTCATTCTTCCTATAAGTGAAATCTCTATGATTAATCACATCTTAAGGAACCAAAGCAACTTAAGAAAACTCTCAATTAAGACTGCACTCTTGTCCTCGAGAGGTTGGGATGAAGTTCACCGAGAGAGGTGGAACTCCGGGACCCTATCCTATTCGGATGTTGCTTATGATTAATTTAATTTAATTTTGTGGATGAAGTGGATTTGGGAAGTAGATTTGGACTTGAATTTAGTGGACTTAAACTTTAACTTTGTCATGATGATTTTAAAATTGAAATTGATTTTGATTCTCTTTAATTTTTGAGATTTTGATTTCAATTTTATGGTAAGGCATGTGTGAGTATGGTATTGGTAATTGTGATGTGTGGGTGTAAATGTGCATGTGGTAAATGTGAATTGTAGTGGTGGCAATGAGTGTGTGCATATGCAGTGCTTCAAGGAGATGGATTCCTAGGTCACAAGGGCCTCCCGAGGGCATCACCTAACTCTATGGTGAGCTCATTTTGAGTCTTAATGTGGTTGTTCCTAACCAACTCAACCAAGTGTTGAGGATTTAAGACCTCGCTCATGAGATTGCAAAAGAGTTGGAATACCTAATTGGGGTGGGTCCCACCACTCGTCTTCTAGGAATGCCTATAGGAAAATCTTATGGCTAGATCCTAAGCTTTAGAGGAGGAAATAGATCTCACCAAAATGAGGTCAACTTGCTCCCGCAGAGAGAGTGTTCAACCAATGGAATGCCGACTCTCTCAGCAACTTGCTCCCGCAGAGAGAGTGTTCAACCAATGAATGCATCAGTAATTTTTATAATGCTGACGGCCAACTTGAAAGCAGCCACTTAGTCCGTTGGGTCGGTGTGACCTTTGTATGAATCGAGGTTGGGGGTCTTAAATTGATTGGGTGGTTCATGCTCGGAGATTTGTTGAGAAAAGGTTTTCACCGCATGGCAGAGGCTTGTGATCTGCGTGGTGCGATTTTCTCTACATGGGCTGATCCAGCACTATATTGGTAATGGAGTCGTCACCTCAACTGATGGTTGGGGTCGTCGACCGTTGGTTGCCGGTCCGTCTCATCTGGTTATGGGCTCTGCTACTCGTTGTGATTTTGGCTTTGTGGGTTCTGACCTCCCTTAACAAGAGCTTCTTGGAAGGCACCCACAATTTGTTCTTTGATTTACATCATCAATTGTTCTTTCATCTCCATTACTGGTTGATAGATTAGGGGGACAACTTGAATGAGCATCCATGAAGATCTCCAATCTATTGTCTCAAACATCCAGCTTGGCTTGTGGATCCGTTTTGCCGTATCTTAACTGGGGACTCCACTTTGTTTGTTTTGTTTCTCGACTATCCATCAAAATTGCAGCTGCTATAATCTAGTCATACAATATATATATATATATATATATATATATATATATATATATATATATATATATATATATATATATATATATATATATATATATATATATATATATATTTCAAATTTATACTGAAATATAAAATGTTACAATAAAAATTCCAACTGTTGTTTTTATATTTTTTAAATACAGAGAGACTAGTTCATTGGCGTTAGTTTTGCAATTCAAAAAAATAAAAAAAATAAAAAATCGGGGTATTAATTTTGTAAATAACAATATTTTGAATGTCATATGCCCCAAAATTTTAATAACTAGGTTTGTCTAAATACAAAAAAAATAAACGTTAGGAGAGGATGCCTATAACTATAAGAATGCAGAATGCAATTTGATTCTACCATTCCTCTCTTCCTCACTCGCTGTTTCTCTCCGCTACCTCACACTGTCCGCTTGAAGCTGCTTCTTCTCCGGGCGTTCCTCTCCGTCTTGCTCTCAGACTACCTTTTGCAAGTCTCAAGACAAAAGGTAAGTTCCTCCCTGCAAACCATGTTTCAGCATATATAGGAGCTATTAGTCTCATCATCAAGGAGCCTCTATTTGCGTACCCCTCAATTCCTATGTCTTTACTTGTCTGATCTCTGAACTCTAATTTTGCAACTATATAAACCGCCCAAATCTTTCATATCGATCACAGCTAAAAAACCGTTGGTGTGACTTTGAAAATGGACATGTGCTTCTTCAAGAAGATTTGTAAATTTAAAAGTAATTTTATATACCAATTTTTAGAAATTTCATCCATCATTTTTTATTTTTAATCCTTAACATAATTATTTACATTTTGATTTTATAAATTACCATTTTTCAATTAAAGGTGGTCTTTTGGAGGGGTGGATTTCACATTATTTAAATTAAGCCGACAAACTATTTGTTCAGTTATAAATGACTTCTTCTATGTACAATATTTATTCTCTTGCTTAAAGTTGCTCTTTTTAACAACTTAGTTCATGAAATTTATAGGAACCGTACTGTATTTGATCATAATATTAAGAAAATACTTTAATTTTTGCCTTAAATAATTACATACTCACCACTCCATTTCCATGTATCGACAAATCATATCTAACACTTGAACTTCAATTTTTACTTATATGTCACTTCACTTATGCATGAATCCATGTATTGGGCTTTACATATATAAGATTCATAAAAAATTCCATATTTTTTATTTATGCTTCAAAGTCACAAAATCCAAATCCCCAAAGATTTTATCAAAAATTTGATTTTTGTATCACTATGGATGCATTATAATTTGTATGCCTGAGTAATTAAATTTTGGGGCATTAATCATAGAACTCAGTCCAATATATTTAAATATTTCTATATAGTATGCAATATTTAAGTTTGATTTCTCAACTCCTTTTACTCTTTGTTATTGTTCCAGAAATAAATGGGACTGCTCTTCACCTTTAGTATCACATTTTTGCTTGAATTAAACAACAAAATATGACAACTTTATTTTTTAATTTTGTCGTTGTTGTAACTCCAGCTATATAAAACTCATCTATGGAGAGTGGAGTTTGGGTGCAACAACGATTAGATGATACATTGGTACTCACACACAGTCTTGTAACCGTGGGCTATATTTACACGCCAACGATGACGAGGTTTGTTCCTCCGCCACTGATGATACCCTATGCTCTTACGCAATGGCCACATTTTTTTGCTTCCACACCACGACCACTCTTCTCAGCTCCTACCCCGCAGCCGATGCACCCTTCGAATTCCTCATATCGTCGTTCTCATAGTACGTGAATACTTTCTTCTCTTCTCTTAATTTATACACTCTTTATCTAATTTTTAATCTATTTATTAATTTCTACGAGTAACTAACTCTTCAGGGTATGATGTTCCGCCACGCATCGCGCAAGGATTGCAAGAATGGCTTCTGCAGCTGCTGATGCATCTTTCGATCGTAATGATGCAGTAATTCAGCCTCAACAGGTAATTCTTAATTTTTAGAAAAGTTTTCATACATACCAAATGATGCGTGCTAGAAAATTCGTGGCAGTAGAGTAATTGATTATCGTCTTAGCGTTGCACTAGGATTCAACACACACTCAGATAAAAATGAATTGAGCTGTGATCACACCAGAAATTTTTACGTGGAAAACCCGTAAAAGGGAAAAACCACGGGGTCTGACCCAGTTGTAAAATCTACTATAAGTTGATGATTATAGGTGCCCCTTGTCCCACAGGCGGGAAAGGGTTACTAGCTTTTCACGTTACAACGTCGACTGATGACGTCTAGTAAGCCGTGGTTGACGGAAGTCAACGGTGATTGGCGGCGTTTAACGGTGGCCGGCGGTGGTCGACAGAGGTCTACGGTCGTTGTCGACGGTCAGTGGTGGTCGACGGCGATCAACGATATTGAGGATGATCGTGGACTTGAACTCCTTCTCAAAGCCTCAAGTTCTCTCTTAAGTCTCCTCCTATTTCATGTGAGAGGTGAGACTCTATTTATAGTGTTTTGAGTGCAATTAATGCAGGAATATGAACCATTTTGATCGGACGGTCCGAAGAGCTTCCTTTGATCATATGACGTTTGATAGACATTTGAGTGCCTTAACGATGTCGGAATTTAGCAATCTTGGGCTCGTTGGATTTGTCCTTTCGAGGCGCTCGATTCGACTATAAACTTGCTAGATTCGACATATGTTTGATCTTTCAAATGCCTCCGAAAATCCTCCAGTACTGGTTTAATGATTTGATCCAAGCTTGATTTGACTCAGATTAGGCTGACTTTCATATCATTAGGTCTGTCTCATCGAGCCGATCAGTTTGACTATAAGTTTGCTGAAATCAGAGTTTCGGATGACTCTTAATCAAAGTTTGAATGTATCTTGTTCAAAAAATTGCACCGAGATTCGTGCTGGATGATGAAAATTTGTTGTTGGCGTATCACCAAATATTTTTTATACATTTATATTTAAATTGTGATATTTTTATCTAAAATATTTTGATTTATGCATGAAATCTTGCATTTCACTTAAAAAAAAAAGTGAAATTTTTATATATTTACCGTCTAACACCAAAATTTTCATATTTGTATGTATTACTCTTTGGTATTATAAACTAATATAAATAACGTGTTTTATTTTTATAAAGTAATAGTTATATTTTTATATGGTTTTAAAGATTTGAGAATTTTGTATGTAGAGGTGAAATTTTAAGTTTTAGATATATAAGTACATAAGATTGGTAATTTATAAAATCAAACTGTAAAAATTTAATTGAAGATTTCAAATATGTAAATACAAAGGAATTGAGTGGTATGTGTGTAAATCTTTCAAACTTTTATGTTAGATATGCAAATACATAAAAATTATGTGGTATATATGATTGATATTTTTCATCTTGTCAAATTATTTAGTTAAATTTTGGTTCTTAATTATTTTAAATTTATAATCACAGGATGCACAGAGTCTGAACAGAAGAATTGAAGACACATCGTCACAAGATTATATATCTGATTTTCTGCTTAGTTATAGAGGATTTCTGACAATAAAAGAAGAAATCATTTGCACAATCTGTCAGGTACATATTAAATTATTAAAACTATTTTTTTTATTTTAGGTATACTTTTTTTTTTATCATAAAATATTATTTATTTATTTATTTCAATACAAGATGAGATCAATGAGGATGAGGAAATAGTGACGCTGAACTGCAGACATATGTTTCATGGAAGCTGCATCAAAAATTGGTTGATGGTTAAAAATCAATGCGCTAATTGTAGATCATCAGTCATCCCGATTGAATATAGCTAGTTTTACATATTTCATATGTGTTTTAATAAACATTTGAATTGTGTTTCTTTTCATCTAAAGTGTGGGTATTTTTCAATCTATAAATTTGTTTTGTTAGAAATTTAGGTTTTTTTTTTTTACTTAATTGTATAATATTATGCAATTCTATGTGCTTATTTTATTCATATATTTTCAGCATTTACATTTAAAGTTTGATATTTCTAATATATTTCTGTGTATAAAACATATGTACATCACAATTATTATGTATTCAATTTTTTTATAGATCACTATATAAATGATATATTTTATTTTTATATAAAATAATTTATTTTATTTTTTTAATAGATCAGTAGTGTTATATTTGTGTGATGTTAAGAATCTATGAATTGTGCATGTAAACATGATATTTTAGGTGTTAGATATATAGGTGCATAATATTTATATGGTATATTTATAGATGTCGTTTCAAAAGCTAATAATTGCATAAAAATTTTCGTGTAATGCAAAAGATTTATATTTGGGTGTTATTTATGTAAATATGCATAAAAATGCCCATTCAAATTTGGGCCATTTATATTCATAACACCTAACTGCTATTTATTTATATATCTAACACCTAAAATTTTCTTTTTTTACATTTATACCAACTTACTTTAAAATACAACCACATACTTTTGAAAAGTAAAATATAGTTTTTCATGCATGTGTAAGGTGGTATGTATGTAAAAATTGAATTTAGGTATTAGATATGTAATTCCAGAGGAATTGAATAAATCTTCCAAATTTTCAAATTAAATTTGTAAATGATTTTCACCTTTGACATCTCATATAAATAATTTCTGTCTCTTAATTGTTTTTAATTTATAGTATTGGAATCCACATATAATGAGATTGTCACAGGAATGCACATCTGATTTTTCGTTCCTTCATGTGAGCCGCCTGACAATAAAAGAACAAAAATGTCTGGTAAATATTAATTTTTAATTAATTTATTATTTAATTATAATATTTTTATCATAAAAATATTATTTATTTATTTTTTATTTGTAATTCTTACTTAAAGGAGAAAATCATAATAAAGATATGTGACGTTGAGCTTCAAGGTTGATGATTAAGAATCAATGTATCAATTGTTGAGCATCAGTCATCCCGAATGAAGATAGTTAGTTTTACATATATTTTAAATATTGAGCAATAAAAATAATTTGATTTGTTTTTTTTTTTTCATCTAAATTGCAGATATTTTTCAGTTTATAAATTTGTTTTGGATAAATTTTAGTGTTTCTTTTTTGTATATTATGTAAATATATGTGCTCATTTTAATGAAGAAATTTGAACGTGCTATGATAATATTGCTTGAAAAAGTTAATTTTATGAGACATTTTCATGCATACTACTTATGTATTTATGCATCTAACATCTAAATATTTATATACATATATGCTTAAATACACAAACTCTCGAACCCCTCCTGCTTCACTTAATTTTCCACTTCACACTCTTTTAAAAGTGAAATAAAATTTTTCATGCATAGATTTATGACACTAATTAATTATTAGTGTAAAATTAAATATCTCTATCATATCTCTATCACGATCAATTGTAAATTAGCTTAAAAAAAGGGCAAGGTACAACTAATTTGTCTTCAATTATTAGTGCAAGTTCAAAAGGCATTAAACTGTTACAATAGAAATTGGAAATTCATGCATTAGTAGACGTATAAATATTATTATTGTATATAAGAATGCATGAGTACACGTATAAATACTTTAGGCTGCAACGTCTATAAAATGCATGAGTACACGTATATGTATAAACTAACGAGAAAGAAGATTTTGAATA
>NEWO01000026.1:49372-60561 GCA_003013225.1 Phalaenopsis aphrodite
AAAAAAAATTATATCATTTAAAATTAGTTTCCAAATATAAGATTATCAAAGGCTCCGAATTTTCAAACTAATTTAAAAAAACTACCGTTTAGAGCCGTTAGGTGGGGTGGGGATGCCTATAAATAAATACACAAATGGTGAAAGCAAATTCAGTCCCTCGGTTCCTCTCTGTGTCACTCTCGATTCCTCTCCCGGTCACCACCACGCATAGTCGGTTCCGAGCTTCTTATTCTTCTCCGTTCTGCGACTCCATAAAGTAAGTTCCGACCCATTCTATATTCCTTCTCTAGCATCACATCTGCAATTCGAATTCAGCATAGGTTTCATCCTCATTTTTTACAATTATATATACCACCCAAATCATTCTTCTCACATCTAAATGCTGTTGTTGTCACTTGGAAAAACTAAAATTAAAATATGACAACTCAATTTCTTAATTCAGTCTGAGAATAATACTAGCTCTCATTTGCTGTAACTCATCCATGAGGAATGGAGTAAATAACAATGTTTTCAGTTCATAAATCCCAAACTTTTAATAATTAGGTTTACACTAGAAATTAAATTCAATTGTATCTCAATACATCATTTTTGTTTTCTACCCAAAAAAATTTTTTTTTTCTTTCTGAATTTTCAATATTTTTGAAGATTTACGGTTTCCAAATATAAGATTTACATTTCGTCCGAATTTTCGAACTAATTAAAAAAATAACGGTTATGAGGGAATGCCTATAAATATAAGAATTCAGAATGCAATTTGATTCTACCAATCCTCTCTTCCTCACTCGTTGTTTGTCTCCACCACCTCACACAGTTCACTCCAAGCTGCTTCTTCTCGGGGCATTCCTCTCTGTCTTGCTCCCTGACGGCCTTCTGCGAGTCTCAAGCCAAAGGTAAGTTCCTCCCTGCAAACCTCTATCTGCAATCATGTTTCAGCATATATAGGACCTATTTGTCTCATCATCAAGGGGCCTTTACATACATTCCCCTCAATTCCTATGTTTTTACTTATCTAATCTCTTCACTTTAATTTTTATAATTATATACAGCCTAAATCTTTCATGTGGTTCGCACCAAAAAAAATCGTTGTAAAATGGAAAGACCCGCACAAAAAAATTAGTCTTAAAAATGCAATGTATTAAACTAAGTTATGTGAAAATGCCAAAGTCAAATATTTTTGAAATTGTATATCTTCTTAAGCTTAGAAATTTGAAAAATTAGCTTTATATACCAATTTTTATAATTTTCATCAATAAATTTTTATTTTTAATCCTTAATATAATTATTTACATTTTGATTTTATAAATTACCACACTTTTATTAAAACTGACATTTTGGATGAGTGAATTTCACATTATTTAAATTAAACCACCAAACTATTTGTTCAAGTATAAATGATGCCTTTTATGTACAATATTTATTCATTGTGATTGTTTCGATAATTAATGTGTTTGCTCTTCACGTTTAGTATCACATTTTCGCATAATTAAACAACAAAATATGACGACTCCATTTTTTTAATTCAGTCGTTGTAATTCCAGCTATATAAAACTCATCTATGGAGAGTGGAGTTTGGGTGCAACAACGATTAGATGATACACTAATGCTAACACACAGTCCTGCTACCGTGGGCTATGTTTACACGCCAAGAATGGAAATGTTTGTTCATCAGCCATTGATGATGCCCTCTGCTCTTACGTCATGGCCGTATTTCTCTGCTTTCACACCACAACCACAATTCTCCGCTCCTACCCCGCGGCCGATACACCCTTCGAATTCCTTCTATCTTCGTTCTCACAGTACGAGAATATTTTCTTCTATTCTCTTAATGTATACATTCTTAATCTAATTCTCAATCTATTTACTAATTTCTACGAGTAACTAACTCTTCAGGGTATGAAGTTCCACCACGCATTCGCGCAAGACTTGCAAGAATGACTTCTGCAACCGTTGATACTTCTATTAATCGTAATGATGCAGTAATTCAGCCTCAACAGGTAATTCATAATTTTAAAAAAAAAATTACATACATACCAAATAATTTTTATACATTTATATTTAAATTGTAATTTTTTTATTTAAAATATTTTGCTTGATGCATGAAATGTTGCATTTCACCTTAAAGAAGAAGAGAAATTTGCACAAGTACCACACAATTTTTTATGCATTTATCATCCAACACCAAAATTTTCATATTTGTATGTATTTTAACTTTTGTTATTATAAATAAATATAAATGACGTGTTTGATTTTTATAAGTAATATTGATATTTTTATATGATATTAAGGATTTGAGTACTTTGTATTGTCAACATGAAATTTTAAGTTTTAGATATAGAAGTACATATGAATTATATGGCATATTTGTAAATGACCCTTCAAAAGTTTGAAATAGTGATATGACTATTTTTACGTTAAAGATTTCAGTATTATCTACCTAGAAAATATAAATGTCCCATCAATATTTGGGCATTTAGATACATACCACTTAAATCGTATATATTTACATATCTAATACATAAATTTTATTTCTTACAATTATTCAATTGAAGATTTTAGATATGTAAAAACAAAGGAATTGAGTGGTATGTGTGTAAATCTTTCAAATTTTTATGTTAGACATGCAAATAAATAAAAGACATGCAAATAAATAAAAATTATGTACTATGTATGATTTATATTTTTAAGTTTGTCATATTATTTAATTAAAACTTGGATGTTAATTTTTTTGATTTATTATTACAGGATGAACACAGTTTGAACAGAAGAGTTGAAGGCACACTATTACAAGATTACATTTCTGATTTTCTGCTTAGTCATAGAGGATCCATGACAACAAAAGAAGAAATTATTTGCACAATTTGTCAGGTACATATTAAAGTATTATAAATTATTTTTTAATTTGGTTATAATATTTTTTATCATAAAATATTATGTATTTATTTGTTTCATTACAGGATGAGATCAATGAGGAGGAGGAAATAGTGACACTGAACTGCAGACATATTTTTCATGCCAACTGCATCAAGAGTTGGTTGATGATTAAAAATCAATGTGCCAATTGTAGAGCATCAGCCATCCCAGATGAATATAGCTAGTTTTACATATTTCAAATGTGTGTTTTTCTAAACAATGAAAATCACTTGAATTTTGTTTCTTTTCATCTAAACTGTTCGCATTTTTCAATCTATAAACTAGTTCTGCTAGAAATTTAGCATTTATTTTTTTGCTTAATTCTACAATATTATGCAATTCTATGGTGCTATTTTGTTCATACATTTTGAACATTTATATTTAAATTTTGATATTTTTAGCTAAAACATTTTTTTGTGTATAAAATAAATGCATGAAGAATTCCATTTCACTTTAAAAAAAATTAACATATAAAAATACATGAAATGAAGTATTTTATTTATATATAAAATGATTTATTTTATCTTTTTTATCGATCAATAGCGTTAGCGTTATATTTGTATGATGTTAAAAATCTGAGTATAATGCATGTAAACATGCAATTTTTGGAGTTAGATATATAAATACATAAGATTTATATGACATATTTATAGATATCGTTTCAAAAACTAATAATTGCATAAAACTTTTCTTGCGATGCAAAAGTTTTGTCTTTTTTAGTGTTATGACGTAAATATGTATATAAATGCCCACTCAAATTTCGGTCATTTACATTCATACCACCTAATTGCGATGTATTTACATATCTAACACCTAAAATTCTCTTTTGCATTTATACCATCTAAATCATTCATTCTGCTTTTAAATACCACCACTTTTTAAGTTAAAAAAAAATGTAAAATACACTTTTTGGTGCATATGTAAGATGGTATGTATATAAAAATTGATTCTGGGTGTTAGATATGTAAATACAGAGGAATTCATTAGATCTTCCAAATTAATACAATAATAGTTTATGAATATTGTCATTACATGACACCTCCAAAGCATGGAAAATCACTGATAGTTTATGAATATTGTCATTCCAAATTAATACAATAATTTTTTAAGTTCGAGTTTTGGAGGCATGCGGCAGGGAAGAAGAAGGCTGAGATCTCTCGTGCTTTTGTGGGTGGCACGAGCTTGTCAAACTGAAATATTGTGAAGCTTGCCAGGCAGGTCACTACTATGATTGAGGAGGTTTACCATATACGTGAATGCCAACAAAGAATGGAGTGAAGTATAGCATGTCTGACATAGATTATGGAAGATTGTTGGGGCAAGCAAACGGTGATTGTTTTGGCCGGAGAGGAGGATGAGAAAGATTTTTTATGTATATTTAATTTCTGAAATATTTGACTTATATTGAGTGTAGTTGTAAACTTTTGATAATTTAGATTTGTCACAGTATCTCATTTTTCATTAATGATATTTTTAATGCTTTTGTTCAGTGATATGACTAGATATAATAATCTTGTTGTGATGTGGATTAAATATTGTGTGTAAGATGTGAAAATATAATTGATATTTTGATTTTTTTTCTATATTTAAGTTTTGCATCTAAAAATTTGACACATCGTTCATCGATATGACCCGCTAGAAATTCAACGATATTTTTTATTGTTTGATGTTTTTAAACGCAAAATTTGACGCACGTAAAGTCTGACGCTGTGAAGACGCAAAAATAATGATAATTATTTCCGTCAGAATATTTTGAAATAAAATTGACATTAATAATATCTAAAATAAATTTTATAACATATTTATTTTGCACACTAGCTACTGAATATAAATTGGGCCATGTTTTTTTGTCATCTTTTAGAACTTAAATAATTGTATAATCGCGGGTCGGGTCATTGGTCAAAGTTTTAAATTAACGATTGTAACCTGTTATGAAAGAGGATGTAGGAAATCCATCAAGAATTTTTAACTGATTTAAGGATGTTAGTTGAAGCTTCTGCTTGACAAATGTAGCATGTGATTGAAGAGGTTGAGGAAATCCAACAAGGATTTTTGACCTAACAGAGGCTATTAGTCGAAGCTTCTGTCAAACGACTGTATCTTGTGGCAGAAGAGGTCGAATTGAGTTCCCCTGGAATCGATTAAGCTAGAATGAGATGTGATAAATACTCTGCTTTTCTTTTGACAAGAGCGTAGGTTGTAAATGGATCATATGTTTTTTTTTTTGGACTTATGGTTGCAACCATACTTAAGCATAATATTTGACATGTTAGTTGCGGCTTTTGAATCTTTTGCAGCCCAACATGGGCGTTTTCCGCACGAACTTGTAAATTAGCCAATGTATTGAACTTTGAAGAGATCAACTTCTTAATATTATTAAGAACTTTAAAAAGGTGAAGGTGCACTAAGAAAGTGTTATTTGTGAAGTTACCCCCCAATCTGGAAGCAGTTCCCATAGACTTTATATCATAATGAAATGTAGGATGACGACCCTACCACAGTCGTGCCTGAGTTTACGTGAACGACCTTTCAGGACTACAGTGAATGTTGCCCCCCAGTTTGAAAGAAGTTGTGAAAGACTTTGTGTTTGAATATGATGATAGAAGACAACCCCATTACAATCGTGCCCTAAACGTTGACATGAATGACATTTCGATACTGCAATGAAGGTTTTTCTCTACATCGAAGAATACTTTCATAATGATCTTCAAGATGTAAAGGAGGTACTTCGCCAGCTGGATGCTGTACATCATTGTAAAATGAAGTTGAGGCTCGACATTCTAGAGTTGAAGACAATGCCGCAAGGTGCTTCGTTACCCATAGACGACATAAAACTAATGTGTGCTAAAAGATTTAAGGTGATAGAGTAATAGCTTATCATCTTAGCATTGCATGAAGATTCAACACACAGATAAAAGAAAATAAGCAGTAGAGAAATAAAATTTTTTTACGTGGACAACCCGTAAAGAAAAAAAATCATGGGGTCTGACCCAATTGTAAAAATCTACTATAAGTTGATGATTACATATGACCCTGGTCGCACGGACGAAAATTTGTTACAAAGACTCTCAAATTGCAAAGTTTACGTATGGATGAACTTGTTGCAAGGAATGAACTCCGACCGATGATGTTTGATGGGGGTTAGCGGTGGTCGACGATTGTATGAGTGATGGTGGACTACAGCTCATTGTAAAAGCTTCAAGCTCTTCTTCACGCTTCAAGTTCTCATCCCAGGGCTCAAGCACTCCCCCTTTCATGCGAGGGGTGAGACACTATTTATAGAGTTTTGGGTGCAATTAATGCGGGAATATGAATCACTTTGATTTGACGGCTCAGAGAGATTCTCTTGATCAAACAACATTTGATGGACATTTGAGTGTCTTAATGATGTCGAAATCGATCGATCTTGAGCTCGTTTGGTTTAAATTATCGAGACACTCAATTCAATTATAAACTCGTCGGATTCGACATCCATTTTGACCTTCCAAATGTGTTTAGAAAACTTCAAAAAAATACTTTAATGACTTGATCAGAGCTCGATTTTGTTCATATTGGATCGATAATAGTACCATTGGGTCTATCTCGTTAAACCGGTCAGTTTAACTATAAGTTCGTTGAAATCAGAACACTAGATGACTTTTAATCAAAGTTCAAATATTTCTTGCTCAAAAGGTTGCCTTAGATCTATTTCATGCCCCAAATTTTGTGTAAAATAATAAAGATTTGTTAGAGGCATCACATTTATGATTAAATTAAAAATTTAATTATCAAGAGATATAAATATCCAACTTATTTGGTTAAATAGTAATAATTTTAATTAATAATTTTAATAAAACTTGAAATTGTTAATTTATTTATAATTAGTAGAAAATAATATCTAAATTAATCATTTAATAATTATTATAAAAAGAATTAAACATATTTATGTAAATCCTAGGTACTATTTATGTGATTCTTCTTAAAGTTAAAATTTATCTTCTATAGGTAAAGGATGTTAGGGGGTGTTCGGCTGCAGGCTGGATTCCATATCAATAGGATTTGTAAATTTAGATTTATTAAATGGACCTCTTCATTCAATTTATTAAATCCAGATTTCACATGAATTGAAGGCAAAAATTAGACCCTTAAATCTAATTTTTATAAATTCATGAAACTTCTATTTTTTTCTATTTAGCTGGATTTAATAAATTCAGGTCATAAATGTTGTAAATTGGTAGGGGTGTCAATTAAGGTCAACACACTTCGGGTCTAACCCGAAAATGACCCGACCGAATAAATTTATCCCAAACATGATCCAAATAATAAACATGTCAAAATTAAGATATGAATTTAACCCAAATTTTATTGTTTTTTGGAATCATATTTGAGTTTTTAGGCTTATCTTGAATCCAACCCAATTATTAAAGGGAAATATTTGCGTACGTGTTACGCATGCAAGTCTGTGTGCGTTCTACATTAACCCCGCAATACGCCCATAATAAACTATGAATAACATCTAAATAGAACCCATGAAGGTTGTTGGAAGATTATTATGATTATAGGTTATTGGAATTAATACATCAATAATCTCACAATAATCCTCTAATAACCGCAAAATGGAGGTTATTGCGGGTTATTACGCACGCAGTTCTGCGTGCGTAATACGTACGTAAATATTTCACAATATTAAAGGTGTCAAATTCTTGAGAAATATTTGCGTACGTAATAAGCACGCAGAGCAGCGTGCGTAATAACCTCGCAAGAATCTCTGCTTCGCGGTTATTATGGGGTTATTGAGTATCAATTCCAATAACCTATAACCCTAATAACCTGCCGATAATCATCGCGGGTCTATTTCGATGTTATTCGTAGGTTATTATGAATGTATTGCGTGGTTAATGGAGTACGCACTCAGAATTGCATGCGTATTACATACGCAAATATTTTTCTAAATTCCTTACCTCAAATCCGAAATATTGGGGTGTAAATTAATTTTTTTCGAGTTTTGAGAGGCGCTGAATAAGGAAAAATTATTACATACGGACATTAATACAAAAATACATATGCTGCTTGATTACCACTGTCCACCAGAGTAAAGATGTATTTCAGTGGATCCTATTTTTTATTTTCTTTAAAAAAAAAAATTGATGGAGGACATCTTATTATGCATTTCTGCATACGCACAGTATGGTATAATTTTTCCCCAAGAGGCTGCGTGAGACTTGCAGATTTGTTAGCGTAAATACGCCCGATGTCATGATACACTAAAAGACGGAGGAGAAACGGGATTTAAGATCCTGTTAGGTTTAAATCCTGCAACTAATAGCCCCCGAAGGCTGAAGTTGAGATGGAGGTTTGTATTTTCTTCTGTTACTTCCTTTATATCTTCATCTCTTTCGTATTGTGTGGATTTATTCCCCCTTTCGTTGAATTTTTCTGGTTATTAGGTTTTTTTTTTTAATTTTTTTTTGTGGTTATTAGGAATTTTTATTTTTCCGTTATTGATTTGAGTTGTGATGGCTGTTCATAGTGTTACTGATATCAAGGTAAATGCACATTTCAGTTTGAAAATGAGGAAAAAAAAATTGAAAAGACAAAACAAAAAAATCATGAGCTTTATGAGCAAATTGGAGACCTGTAATTACTAAAAGTTATCGCCCCATCTCTTCTTACTGAAATAATCCTTTCCACGATGCATGTATTGAAGCGATATTTGGCTTTATGAAACTCTGAAGCTTAAGAAGAAAAGCGAGTATGATCTTGCCTGATTTGGTGGGTTTTTGGAAAGGATTAAATTTTCCGACTGGTTGATTTTTACTCATGAATGAGCACTTACTGGGCAATCCAAAAAATTGTTTTATGAGAGAAATGAAATTGCATTGCTTACCATTCTGGTAATAATGTTTTATTTTCAATGTTAAGTTCAACTCAATTAAAATATATGGTCAATTTAGCCACATATTTCTCTGAATCCCCACAGGCCCAATTTGCAGGATAAACTCTCTCCACAATTTATAGAACCACAATTCTGTAATCCAAAATCTTATATCGAAATTGCTGAATCATAAATCTATGTAAAGTTGTTATTTCACATATCATCAATATTAACGGAGACAATTATCATATTTCTTTTCCTTAGACAATCCTAAAATATTATCTTGAAAAAGGCTCATTTCTTCAAGATTCTATCAAAATATTGATGAAACTGTACTAATTTTGTTAAAAATCAACACAATTTTAAGGAACACAATTAATACATTGCTTATAGCAAAACTACTTTCCACAATATTCTCCAAGATAAAGGGTGAGGTTTTGCTCTTAATCAAGTTAAAACAATTATTACAAACTCTCGAATTCAGCTATGTAAGGTTAATCTTTGTTTAATTATTGGACAAATCGAAGTTATAAATATGGCTTTTTATACTATTAATCTTAAGAAAAAAACATTGATAAATATTTATGATGTTGACAAAAATATTATCTGCTAATATACTTCACTGTTTTATCAATGATGTGAAAATTGTGGTGCGACAATCAAATTTATTCTACTATTATTTTTCTTACTCAATGTCCAATTTTGTCGATTTGATAATGAAACCTAGAGATCTAATATGATCATTTAAAGTATAAATATTTAATTAAAAATTTGTTGTTAAATGGTGGACTGTATTTAAAGTTGATGTGAAGCTTAAATCTATTGATAAAGTGATTGTAAATAACAAATGAATGCTATTCAATACTACTTAAAAAGATGAAATCTCATTAAAAACTACATAATAATCTCCAATAAATTTTTTTTAACGAATCAACAAAGGAGATCAAGAAAAGCATGCAAAAAAAAAAAAAAATAACATATAGACTTTTTTTAGATGAAGAATAAAAGATGTCTCAATCTCACAAGACATCAGTAGTCAGTGAAGACATCTTAATAATTGGGAAGACATACACCAAACACTAGTACAAAAACTCATGATTTCAAAAATCTATTGAAGCAACGATCACTTCAAGTGAAGGAATCAGGGCCCCACTAATAACAATCTCTGTACTACTTATAAATATGTTATAGCTTTTAAATATCATGCGATAATGAATGAATCTAATTTACCAATCAAGCTATCACTTTAAAAAGAATATGATATTTTTATGGTTTATTGTAATTTGTGTTATGAGTCGATGTTCGATTGATTCTCAAGTCTATATATAACCTAAATTATGTAAGAGTAATTGATTTTTGCTGGAGTCTTTATCTAGCTAACAAAATATTTATTTTGAGTTTTATCATTCTACAAGTTTTAAGTTATAAATCTTAAGTTTGTTTAATGGCTTTATTTTAGTTTTATGTAGTTTTTATTTAGTTCTTTATTTAAGAGCCAAAATAGTACAAGAAAATTACAATAAGAACATAGAACAAACTTAAAATTAATAACTTAGAACTTACAAAAATTTAAAGCTCACAATAGTAGTTTGTTACTTTGACAAACTCCTACAAAGTCACCATACTCTTACATAGATTAGATATATATAGACTTGAAAATTAACCGAACTTCAGGTAATAACACAAATTACACAATGGACAATAAAAAATGTTTGATTATTTTTTTAGGGTAATTTGATTGGTAAATTAGATTCATTATTTGTCACATGATTCTTTTTAAGTTGAAAAATATATCTGATTAATATAGAGATTGCTATTGGTGGTTTTTTTAATTCTTTATGGATGAATTAGTCTTCGCTTCAGTCATTTTTTAAAATTATGAGTTTTTTAAACTAATGTCTGGTGAAAATATTTTCAATTATCAGACACTGCTGCTGATGCCTTTTTAGACTGAGGCTTTTTTTCTTCCTGCTATAAAAATAACTGTGCAAGTGTTGACCTCATTTTTAGTGAATTCTAGTCTTCCTCTTAGGATTTAGGATCTAGTCTTAGGGTTCTCCCTTTGACTATCTTAGAGCCTTAGAAATGAAACCCGCCTCATTTTAGAAATTAAATCTATTTCTTTACTCTTTTGAAGTTCCACGTGTTGTTCTTGACCTCTAGCACTTAGAAGGTTGAAACTAACATGAGGGAACTCAAAAGAGGGTCTCTATAGGACCTTTAAGCCTTAGGAATGCCTTTTGCACAATTTGCACTTCCGCGCGCACAAAATTTGCAATTCAGACAGTCGACACGTTTAAACACTGAAATTCACATCGCTCGAATATTTATTTGCTTCAAAATTAATCAGAATTAGGATTAAATTTTGAAATGATCGATTGCGAACCGAAATTTTGATGAAAATTAAATTTGACGTGTTTTTGGC
>NEWO01000026.1:61054-75818 GCA_003013225.1 Phalaenopsis aphrodite
CCGAAAATTTTTGAGAAGTGATAGGTGCTGCCAAAAAAATTCTGAGTTCTTTATTGGTTGTGGCATTTGCTGTAGAATTCCTCTGGCCTAGAGATTCTTATGTTTGATTTTCTTGCTCATAAGGAGATAAAAATTCTTTCCTTTTTCCCTCCATTTTGATCAGCTTGGCCTGCAGAGGGATTCTTAGTCTTGCGAGTGGCTTTTGATTAAGCAACTGCTATACAAAACTTGTGTGTTAGCATAGCCGAATCTTATATATGGTTGCTTTTCTTCTTCTCTTGCCAACTCATCCAATATTCCTGTTTGGCTTACCTTTTGCTTCAACCATTACACATTTGTGCTGTGAATGTTACGTGCTCTACCTTGTACTATTGGTGGGATGTTTTGCTTGTAAATAAAGGAAAATTTACATGACTAGGGTGCAGTTCTATGCATCTATATATCTCACACTCAAACTCCTATATTTACATGTATAACACTTTGAAGCTTTGGACATGAAAAAGGTGTATTACACCCTTTTGAAGTTAGATATTTTGATATGCCTTCGATGATTCGAGCGACATATATATGATTTACATAGGTATGTTTTGACATGATTGGGTTGAATCTGTGCACTTGTGTTTTGATTTCTTATTTTGAAGAAGATGCATGTACATGTCCAGATTTTGGTTTTCTTTTGATTTCGTATTTTGAAGTAGATATATGTACATGTCCAGATTTTGGTTTTCTTTTCCCTATGACCAATTTGTACATACTCATCTTTGTTTCTTCATCCCAGAGCGGACATACACATGCAAATTTTCTCCACCCTCATATGCCTATATACATAATACTTGTTTCCTCAACTGTTTAAGTGGTTCGGACGCTGCTCTTCACGTCTCAAATAGCTGGCTTATGCACCTATTAGGAAAAATATATATATTTTTTATTCTTTTTCAATTGGTTATCCATGATGGCTAGCGAGCATTGGTTAGATAGTAGTGCTGATTTTTTTTTTGCTGCTGCTCTCTCTCTAATTGCGGCAGGGAATGCAGTTATGTGAACTTATTATATGGTTGTTAGATGGATTTCTGAGAAACATAACTCGTACATGCCACTTAATACTTTACGTATGCGCCACTCAATTCTTTACGTATGCGCCACTCAATTCTTTACATACATATCACTAAATTCTTGCATTCCCCATATCAGAAAAAGATGTCTGAAGCTATCAAAGATTTGAAACATTTTGATATTTGAACCTTGCCGTAAATCCCACTTGAATGCCAAGATCATTAAGCAGTCTTTATCATTTGCGGTTCATAATTTATAGAAATGTGGCTGGGGGGATTTTGCTGTGATGATTTCTTGTCTGGCAATATTAATCTTTCTAATCCCCGTCACTTGGAATTGCCCCCGATTGTATTTTTTGGTGTACCTAGAATTGAGGAATTAAAGTCACTACAAGAACTAAATGAGTTTAATGGTAAGAATGAGAATGGATGAAAAAAAGGGGAATGACAAGGCATGTGGAAAATAAACGATGAATTTCTATCAATAGACCTGCTAAAGACCCAACTGGTTAGCACAAGTGCAGTTGAGAGATCTGTTTTTCTCTCTCGCATTGAAAATGATCCTTCTTCTTTTCTCTTTTTTTCACAGAATTGGTGAATCGGAACATATGAGCGAGTTGCGCAAATTAAAATACATTTTCTGAAAATGTGAGGGATGCTAGGAAGGCTCGCACAACAAAATTGTTTGAGAGGAGAAAACTCAGATTTATTCTTGAATTTGGGCAGAACTATTGATGAATGAGAATCATACAGGGGAGTTGAAAGCCTACACGCCACACGATTCTTTAGCATTTACACATCTAACACCCAAATTTCAATTCTCACATATGTGTTATCTTGTCTATGCATGCAATTGTGTTATTTCTTTTGGACTATCAAAAATTTGGGTGGTATATATGTAAGTGCTGCATATGTAAATACTTGAGAATTGCATGGTTTGTATGTAAATTTCTCATAGTTCTGTTTCACTGGAGTTTGAATTCCAGATTTTTAAATATATAAGGGTCGGATGGTTCGTATGTTTGTGCTGAGTTTTTTTATATATATGAATGTTATGCAAAATTTAGCTTCTTGTATGCTCATCACCTAAACAAATATACATATGAGTGCAAATTTTGCTTGATCCTTTATGCATTTACATACATACCATGCAATTCTTATATATTTACATTTTTAACACCCAAACTTCATTTTTACACACATGTCATTTAAGTCCATTTGGATATCTCTTTATATAAATTGTTGCTCGAACACTTTGGGAGATAATTTTGACTAATGGTGTTGGTATTTATTGGAAGAAAATAAGAGCTTGAAATTTCTTTTGGGTTCTTAATTCATAGGGATTTCGAGGTGCCGCCTTGGGTTTTGGAAAAGATTTACATGTGGTACTTATGAGAATTCTGAAACTTTGGGGAGTTTACTTTTTGGAAATAAGAAGTTTATTATTTTATTCATGAGAATTTCTGAAGCTTTGACGAGGTTGACACTATGTAAAATTTGAGGTTGTGTGGGTTGTTTTAATTGAGTTGAGAGTTTAGTTGGCTTTCTTTGGGCTTTTTTTGAGCTGCAGTTATGAGGCTTTGACGGTGACATTTTCGATACAATATGAAAGATTTGGATGACGTGAGTGCAACATTTAGGTCTAGGCTTGGGTGTGTGAATATGTAAGTGGTGGCGGAGCTGTGTATACAATCGTCGCATTGATTTGGGCCCGTTTCGACCTGTTCGAAACAAGATTTGGAAGGGTTACCCTTCTTAGGTTGATCTAATTATAAAAATTAGGGGAAATGATATCATCTTGGGTTGATTCGTGGATCGTTGAGTCGCATTTAGTGAGTCAGTTTTGTGACTTTCGAGTCGCATTTAGCAAGTCGTATTTAGTGAGTTGGTTTTGAGGGATGATCCGCCTACGTTATGTCGTGTTTTAGGCGGTATCATTTACTTCTCTCTTTAGTCTTTTGTTTCTCCTTGCTTCTTGGCCTACGTCACGTGCCTATATAAGACATATAGATGCGCACGTAAGCATTCTTGCTATATGTAGGGCCATCAAGCAAGGCTGTAAGTGGAGTTTGTGAGGTTAAGGACGATGATAAAATTGCATTATAAAGAATCATGTCCCTTAGAATAGTATCTACCAACTGAGAGACCTTAGAGAGGGTAAAGTAAGAAATTTTTACAGACACTATTCGCCCAGCCTTGGGATTTCTACTGCCGCCAATCTAAAGTTGCTAGCAGTCCTACTTCGACTAGAATATTCAACTTGTGGATCGAATTATTTTAAAAAAAAATATAAAAAAATATATAAATACATTTGAAAAATACAAAATCACCACTACAGAACAACCTACTTACCTACGACTTTTACTTGCATGCAGATCCAGACTGAAATGTATGAAAAATTTTATAAAGGTCCACAGTTGGCTACTCGAATCGGATTAGGGCTGCATTCTGCAGAGAGTCGGTCTAGTAGTCAGTACTTAAGGTTGTGGTCTACAACACAGCTCTGAGTCCTCACCACCAAGCTTACGGTCTTTTTGAACTTGTAGTCCATTCTGGTGTTTTCTTCGTTTTTGTTCTTTCTTTTGGATTGTTTACAAGTTTACCTCTATGGATTTATTTGGATTTCTACGAACTTTGTTTTGTTTCAGATTTATTACGAAATGTCCCTTTTCGACTTTTTCCGACTTTTTGATTCTTTTATTTCATTTCTCCTACACACATTACACACTCACATGCCCAGTGTAGTTTGCTTATTTTATCTTTCAGTGTATATTCTTCTGCCGGATGTATAGTTTTCACATCATCACTGCATGATTTCATTGCACATTAACATGCTTTTCTTTTACACTCTCCCCTAGATTAGGATGCCAGTAGCAGCTCCTAGGTGGTACCCACGATAAATTGGTGACCTCACATTTTGCATTATTTCAACCTTAAACAACTTGAATACTAAATTAGACGCTGCAATGACGAGGAGCTTGGAGCAAATGCGGTGGGCATCATGACTATCTTCAACAGCAAAACATGTCTACATCAACAAAACCTTTTCTTAGAATTAAACAACAAGCCATAGGATTTCGAGGTAGTCTGCTTAGCGCGACATAAATCCTCACTTTATCTTTTAGGCCTTTGCACAATCAGACTGTGCAATTTAAGCCTTAACTCGTTCTAAGTTCCGAGGTTGTCATCTGGTACGACGTAAACCCTCATATCTTCTAGGCGACTTGTGTGACCGTGTCACACAAATATAAGCCCTAATTAAATAAAGCCTTAATTGCACAACCAGACTGTGCAATTTAAGCCTTAACTCGTTCTAGGTTCCGAGGTTGTCGTCTGATACGACGTAAACCTGCATATCTTCTAGGCGACTTGTGTGACCATGTCACGCAAATATAAGCCCTAATGAAATAAAACTGGCAGGATGAAACATTGAATAACATCTTCTCGAAATTGAAGCTAAATAGCAAGATAGTTTGGGAAGTCACCGAGGTTCGCCTCCGGATCTATGACCTCCCATAGTTTTTCGTCATTTGGATTTCTCAAGAATGTTCTGAATTTGAGCATTTTCCATTTGACAATCTTTGGTTCGATTTCGTTGAAAAGTTCTATCCTTTTGACCTCTTTGAAGATAATATTTCCTGATTTTTATCGAGAGTTTTCTTAAGTGACTTCGGTCATTTAAGATGTAATTAACTATAGGGTTTTGCCCTTATAGGAAGCTTTTCCGAACTTAGCTTAATATAAACCATATTTAATTTTTTTGTATTAAATAGGGGAACTTGTCGGCAAATAAAAGGATTTTTGCAGACCAAACGGATGTCATATATTTCTTAGTTTATTTGATCGAGCCTCATCCTCAAGTTTGTGTTTATCACTCGAGATAGATATATGATTTGAGGTAAAACGCTCTTTCATTTAAACTGTGAAAAATATGAGATCAGTTTGATTTCAAAATTTTCTTAAAACTTATATATATGTATATGTATACATCTATATGTATATGTATACATCTATATGTATATGTATACATCTATATGTATACATATACATATATATGTATACATATATATATATGTATATATATATATATATGTATATATATATAAATTAAACGTCCTTCCGAAGCGGACAATGAAATTTCGATTCCGGCGACCGACAGCTTCTTACGGGCAACTCTCCAACTCTTTAGTGCCGACAGCAAGCTACTTTTGCATTTTCTTCTTGATCCACACTACTAATTCATTAGGAAAATTTCAGTTGAGATTATTATAGAGAGTTTGGAATGAGTTTTCTTTCTTTTTTAGGAGTCTTAGATAACATTACTTTGTTCATTATAATCATTTTATTAATATATTTAAGCTTCTCTTCCACTTTAATTGTAGTCTGTTATTAACAACAAAATTTATGAATAAATATTTGTGATTTAAAGAATCATGGTGGATCTTTAGCTTTAATGACCAGATCCATGAAGTGTGGCATTGATTAAGGGTCTGTTTGGGACAGCTTATAAGTGCAGGCGGCGTTTTCAAAATGTCGCCGTATTGTTTGGTTCGCGCGTTTCACCAGCTTATCGGAAAATGCGTTTGGGTTTTTATACTAAACGCAGGCCGCTGGTCGACCCTTGCGGTCGACCCGCGGGCCGCGTTTCAGGATAAGCAGTTTATCCTGAAACGCACAAGCTGCCCCAAACAAACCCTAAGTCTATTTGGGGCAGCTGCAGCTTATTTATAATTTACTTATAAGAAGATTATCCTGACAATCTGATAATTTGCAGATTATCAGGATAAACTGACTTGTTGTTTGAGGGAGCTTATTCAGAATAACTTAGGGTCTGTTTGGGGCAATTGTAGCTTATTGAATAATTTGCCCATAAGTTGATTAAAAATAATCTGCTGATAAACTAGGTGCGGTGGCCATTACAAATTTTTATTTTTTTGAAAAAGCTAGACCTCAGCCAGAAAGCTCTCATTGCACCCGGCGTGAAAACGCAGTTTTCAGCGTTTTGAAAACGCACAAGCTGCCAAAATGCAGTTTACCCAAACAGGCCAGGTGCGTTTTCAAAACTCTACCGCACCAAATAAGCTGCCCCAAACGAGCCCTTATTTGTAGCAGTTGCTGGATAAATGACCATTATGCCCCTGTTCAGAGAAGCTGTTTGCAAGAGAACTATATGGGGAAGAGAATAGATAAAACAGAAGCCAAAAATCATTGCAGATCAATTCCAAAAAAACATAACACAGAGTTCTCACTTTCTCATGAGTATCAAAAGAATTAAAATAAAAAGAAATATAATTACAACTACAATTAAAAATATTAAAATGTTCAATTTAAAACTCTAACGACGTCTTTCCTCAGCTGCACTGTTGTCCTAGGAAACCATCGTACTCCGATCCCTGTCGACAGTTGAATATGACAGAATGTCGGCCTAACGGAAGAAACCGCATCGCGTTGAAATGGCCCTGCGACAACCGTAGAACTGTCTCTCACTACTGCGAGGTTGACGTGACGAGAGTAAGGGAGCCGATAGTCCACAGTAACACAACACAGCTCGGGAAATCCTAGAGCTTATGTTGCTAAAGAGATAAAAAACAGAGAAATAATTTATCAGATTAGATTTAAATTAAGTTTTATATAGCTACAAGAGAACTGAATTAAATGAAAACTGTATCGAAGTAAAAGAAAAAAAAATGTGAGCGTGCAGTCTCAAACAAGTAACGACATCAAACCATGTGTCTGTCACTACGAGGAGATAGTGAACCTTAACAAAATGAGTTATTGGTTGCCTTAAACCCACGGGTGACGATCGTCCTGAGATACATATGCATTTCACCAAAAAATGTCATCCAATAGATTTTCATATACCATTGCACCGAAAAAATATATGACCTATGTTGTTTTCTTTAGGATTTCACATGCAATACTAACAAGATATGATCGACATATGCCAGATTTGCATCTCCCCAAAAAAGTCCATCCAGATAAATCCTCAGAATCTGGTGCGCCAAAAGAGAAGAGAAGATGTCAGTTGCCTTAATTAAGAATTCACATGCAACACTAAATAACAATAACGGATTGACAATCCAAAAGAACCCACAAGTTCGTATTTTTCATGATTCATCACTCACCGCACACACTCACAAAAAAAAAAGAAAAGAACGAAGAAAAACAAATCTCGAACACGTCACTATTATATATTTGAAAGTTTAAAGTGAAACAAACGAAATACTTAACTATATCTTAATTTTCATTTTCACAATTCAACAAAGAATATACGAAAAAAATATACAGTCAATCAGCAGCCACAGATTGCATCTGTGATAGACTTCCTCAAAGCAACTATCTCTGCTACACCCTTGCCGTCTTGAGTGTCAAATTCATTCGACTCTATCAATGGGAATCATACACAAAGAACACACTGAATCATGTGATGTTGTAGTGTTGGTGATACTAAAGATTCTCCCTAAATCATGATAGAAGGCACTGAAGACCCATAAACAACAAGAAACACAAGTGGTCATGCCTATTTTTAACCCAAAAAATTGAAGTGGAAGAAAGCAGTCATTTGGTATGTCTATACCAACATAATTTTGATGGCTTCTTATTATCATGTGCAAATGGCCTCACCATATGTATATGAATAGTACACGAGTTGCATTCTTGTCTCATATTCCAAGTAAGGAGTTTTTGGAAGAATTGCATTCTCATCCCATAATAGCTAACATTGATTATAAATGGCATGAACCACAAAGGTATATGTCATTGTTTAGAAATCTCGGTATATGCCATTTATATGCCTCACATATGCAGAAGTAGTACAAAGTCTCATATATGTATAAGAACAATATCCTAAAGGAGGCAAGTATTGAAACACCTAATAAAACGTCACCTTCAATAGGTAAGCACATGCTTTTCATAAACACCATTGAGGTAATGTTGTCAAAGTAATGAGTCAATAACTGAGGCAAACATATTAAGCAGCAACCACAAATAACATCAACAATAAAACCAGTAATATCAGGTGAACCACGGGATGATAAGCATCACCTTTGAAAAGCACACTATATATTTGTTCAGACTGGAAACTTGTTTGGAGATGAGCCACGGGATGATTAGCATATACTGCAAAAGAAGTAATGCTAGACATAGCCCCCCAAAACCAATTCTAATCATGGCAAATATAGGTAGAACGTAATTGAAAATGAGGACAGAAAGCCACATGCAGGCAGATGAACCCATGGAGCAACTCAAAAAGAGTTTATAATATCAAAGAAAAAGAACACCTATACATGCAAGGGGATCTATGTACTGGAAAGACTCAACAGGGGCCACTCACAAGCAAGCCAAGCAGTGAAATAAAGAGGAGAAGATTGGTTTCTTCTCAGTTAAAAAACATTTCTCAGTTAAAATAATAGGATTGATGCAAGAAACAAAACACCTGTAAAGCCTTTCAGAAGTTTTCTGCTGTATATGATTTCACTTTTTAAAAGTACGCAGCAACCACCATTGATGGCTCTGCCGATCAAAGCCCACAAAATTGGGGAAGAACTACCACCATCACGGTCTCTTGTAAGTATATTTAGAAGAAACAAAACTATAGCATTTCTCAGTTAAAACACTCTAAAGTCTTTGAGATAGGAGCCATAGGAACCAACTTTCAATGAAGCATTGCTCAACTCACTACCACAGGAACGCTTGATGTAAATAGCATTGCTCAGCTCACCACAGGAACGCTCGATGTAGGATGGTCAGTGAGAGTAGAGATAGAAGCCATATAACAAAGATCAAAATAAAATTTACCCCCATCCTACTTTCTAATTCATACATGGAAGACGAGCTGTGCAAAATCATAAACCATGAGAGGGATTTCCTGTGAAATTTCAGTTCATCACCTAAAGGCACACAAATATCTCAGAGGGAATGGTTGCTGATGAACAGGCCACAGACGAAAATGGGAGAGGGAAAGGGTAGACAGGATCGAGGGCCGAGAACTGGGGAGGTTGATCGTAGAGCTAGGACAATAATGCGAGAACGGATACGAGATCGAGGGGCTCAGAAGTAATAAGCTATGATGAAACGCGGAACACGGAACACGGGGTAATGGGAGCGGCCGTAGAACCTTCGGGTTATAACGTAAATGCATTCGTGCGTTCCCCGACTGCCTACCCCAACGCAGTAACCAAACGGTTCTGCGGTGTTTTGAAAAAGCTGAGCGCCCAAATAAGCTGCGCCAAACTGACCCTAAAAAAGAAGAGTTTGCTTGACTATCAATAAAGGCTTTGATAGAAATTTTGGCAATATGAATTGGAAGTTTTTATCAATTTAGATTATTCCATTTTGATTAGAGCACAAAAAGAATTTGAGTTATTACTTCACAATGTTCCCACTATTGGTAAAACCATTGGAGTATATCACCGGTTAAAGAAATTGGAATAGTTTCATAAATATTTCAGTCACGTGCGTGTGTGGGAGTGTGTGAGTGTGTGTGTGTGTCTCTATATATATATATATAATCTTGGTGAAACGGCCTGCTTCTATGATAATGTATTAGGATTTTCCATGGAGAAAATGATATTTGTCTCCATTAATGGGATAGTATGTGAAATAAATATTTTAATATAAATTATAGGTTTTGATTCAAGGATTTTGGTATAAAATTTTTGTTGTTGGATTGTGCTTCTATAACTTGCGGAGATAAGATTTCTCCTGCAGATTGGGACTATAGGGATCCATATGTGGTTAAATTGACCATGTGGGAAGATAAATCTTCCCCTCTTCTTCGGACTCTAGAGGAGTAACCTCTTCAAGAATAATAATTAGGAGAGATTATAAGCCCCTCCACCTTAGGGTTGATCTACCCCTGCTTGTCCTTCTAAAAATTCTCTTGTTTGAAATCAGGATGGGAGCTAAAGTAACCCTTGATGTATTCAATATCGAAATAGCAAAGATTTATTTAGGACCTAAAATTTTTACATCTTTGAGATTAATTAATTTTGTAATGCTACAATCAATACATAGAAATTTAATATTTAAAAGATCATCTTGAAGTTTGAAAATAGATTTAACTAGAACAAACATGTCTTGCTTAATCGTATAATATTTAGATTTGGTTTGATTCCATCAACCAGATGTAAATCAAACTGACTCTTAATTAGAAGAGGAGGATTGTTTTTTGCTTGAGGATACCTCCATACTTGAGATTTGATGTATCTGTTTCGGCAATTTTAAAACTAGTTGGAATAAGTTGGTTAATATAAGATAAATCTTTTACTTTAATTTTAATTTTCTGGAATGCTTGAATATGAATAAAGGACCATGGAGATGGATTTTTTCTTTTCTGATCCAAGAGAGGCACAGCGTGTTGGGTGAGATTTTTGTAGAAAACATCAACATAATTTAATGCTCCTAAAAAACTTTAGAATTAAATTTTGTCAATAATAACGTCAGAAAATTTATCAGCAAAATTTATTCTTCGATTAATAGGAATTATGGAGGAATTTGAGATATTATGGCTTAAAAAATAAATTTTTGTTTGAAATAATTTAATGTTTGGTGCTGATATAACTATCCCGTTTTTATAGGCTAATATTTGAATGTATTAATATTTTTGAAATATTCTTCTACTGTATTAGAAGATCAAAACATCATTGATATAAACTATACAACAACAACAACAAAGCCTTAATCCCACTAAACTATAATGTAAGAAAAATAAGTGTTAAAGTTGTCATTCATTTTATTTTGATATTCAAAAGGTGCTTTTTTAAGCACAATTGAAATAACATACCATTCGTAATGCTAAAAAAAAATAGCAAAAATCATTTTGTATCAATCTTCTTTAATTCGGATTTGTCATTGTCTGAATTCATGATCAAATCCAGAAAAAAGAATAGCATTATTTAAATGATTTAACAAATGTTTATTATTGAGAGTTGGATGTCTTATCCTTTTCAAAATTTATTTAAGGGTTTATAATTAATAGCAATGTGTGGTTTATCTCATTCATTTTCAGCGGCATTTCAACATAAAATGCCTTGCAACTCCATGGAGAATACAATTTTCTTAGCTAACTAATCATTTATTTTATTTTTGCAGAATTCTAAATAAGTTTTATTCATCTAAGGTCCTAACTTTAGTGTGAATATATTTTTTTAAAATTTCTTCTTCATAAATTAACGATCCACAATGGATTTTGCATTTCCAAAAAGCTATAGGATTATCTCCTCAAATTTCTTTTCGAAAAATTATTGTATTTTAGTATTATTTTTTATTTGTTTTTGAACTAGCTTAATATTAATCTCTTATGTAAAGGAATTAATGTGAAGGGTTTTTTGCTTCAGTGTATTCATTTTAATTACGATAATTTTATGCGGATTAGTGATAAACTGAAATTTTATAGGAGTGAAAAATTTTTCTGAAGTGATTTTGCAATAGTCTGTTTTTGTAGGCATAATTTGTAATAAAAATGATGTTCCTAATATAAAATATTGAGAGAAATTTTTGACTTGTAGAAAAGGAATATAAATATAATATTCATCTTTAATATAGCAGTAGTGGACAACTTATACTCAATTTTCATGCGGTCACCGCTAGCGGATGTAAAGTGTCAGATAGTTTTCTCAAAATATTTAGACGGAACTGCTCCTTCCTAGATACAATTCATATCTACACTATATTTTAAAGTATTGAGAGAAGGAAAGGCATATTCTTTGTTTATTATCAACTGAAATGATATAAATCATTTTTGCATAATGACTCTTTGTAGTGAATTTAATATTTTACCATCGACAGGCAAACTTGTTTTTATGGGAGGATTAGATGATTATTCTTCTCTTCTTTTTGGTTATTTAGTTGAGAGTAATAAGTCTATTGCTCATTTAATGTTGAGAAAGTTTAATATTATAATTTTTTTTAAAAGTAATCAATCTCATTTTTCAAATTGCAGATAGTCATTTGAGAAGAAATTGTTTTTTTAACTTTCTTCATACTATAAATAGGGAATTCATCTATAGAGGGTTTTGATTTCTTATCTCGAAGGATATCAAAAATTTTATCACAAGTTTTATAATATGAGTCATTAGATAACATTGTAATTAGGTGATCTTTATGTTCATCTGTAAGAGTTAACAATGCAGACATTTCAATAATGGATCGATAGTTATTTTTATTATTACAATAATCACACTAGGATTTTTCTTCAAAACCAGAACTTCAGTGGTGGAGATTCGCTTGTTATTGGGTTGTTCATATTCTGAAGTATTTAGAAGAATCTTCTTTAAAGCTTGTTTTAATCCTTCATCAATTTGAAATTTATTAATTTTCTTACAGAGAGGACATTTATTTCAATAGTGTCCATGCTTACCTCAACGATAGCTTTTAATGTCCTTTTCTTTTCTGTTCTTTTTTCTTTTCATAGTACTTTGAAGAAGAGGGGATATCATTTTTATTGTTCTCATATTTATAATTCTCATATTTATAGATCTTATATCTTCTCTTAGTTTGATTGGTTTTAATAAATGATTTATCTATTTGAAATGATTTTTTATGTCATTTTAAAGAAGATTTATTGAAAGCAAATTGTTAGCAAAAGTTTCCTAGCTATTTTTTCCTTTAGGATTCTTTCTCTTTCAAGTTTATTTAATTTAATATCAGAACATAATTCAAGGCATGTTTAAATACAAAGATTAATGATTTTATCATATGTAAGATGTTTATATATAGTAGTTTGAGTTACTTGATTGCATGAGTTTTTCTTAACCTGTTCAACAAAAATATTAGAAAGAGCTTCAATAAATTTTTGGTTCCAATAATTATTATTTGCTTCAGGTAAATTCATTACTATTCTTAAAAAACCATATTTATTATCATCTAAAATGGGTTAGAGTTGGGCATCTAAGTTTCTTCAAGATTGATCTATTGCTCTCCTCCATCTTTATAAGTACGAGTAAAATATTCTAAAATATTAATCATTAAATGATAGACTGTTTCGGAATTAGGAAGAGTTTTTTCCAATTTGTTGATAAAAAAAACCCATCAATTTTCCATTTGTAAATTTGGGAAGCGTCATATTGATGTTGATATTTTGATGTTTCTTTTTTATGAAGAATATCTAATGGAGTAGGTTTGTTTTAGCAATAATAATTTAAAGATTTATGAGGGTGTTTTAATTTACTCATTTTTTAAATTTTTGGTCTATTTCTTGATTAACTTAAGGTTTTAGTATAACTCTTGATCGTATAATCCATGAATCAGGAAATGAAATTTCATTCCATTTTATAACTCAATTAGTATCTATGTTAGATGTAACCAAATTAGCTTCTATAAGGGTAGTTTTTATATTTGGACATAAAATATTCATAATTTTGAAATGATTCCTAATGACTAAAGCAATAGTTTTAGACTCTGGTAAGAAATCATAACAATACATTTGTTGTAATTTCACAACTTCAAACAAATCGACGTCTATAAGGATAGATTTAAGTTTGGATAAGAATCAAAATAATCCGGCTTGTAACATAAATTGGTTTCAAGGAATCCCATTAGGTATTGTGCACAATTAAGGCACCTGTAGTCACACATACATGCAAGAATAGAAGCATTTAATCTATAAGAGTTAGAGGTTTAAATGCTATCTGAATTAATACTATGTGAATATACTTTTAATTCTGAAAATAACTATTTAAGTCACCTTTACATGGCAAAGGTATAATTTTTTTCAGCGCCATTGATAATAACAGATTGCCCAACAGTTTTAATGGAAGATTTTCCCTAGAATTAAAAAGTTCCAATTTTATATATCATAGATTTTTCAATTTTCAAAGTAGTCCATTGATTAAGAGGATATTCAGCTAATTTTGCATTTTTTAATGATTAGATTTTTTATTTTAGAATTTTTTGATAATATGTTATCCATGAAGGTGAAATATGGTGTTTACTAAGAGCAAGACTTATGTAATATAATAATATCCAGAGTGCTGGGAAGTAAAAACTACTTCAGTAGCTGCAATGGTTTGTCATTTATTTTTGTTGATAAAGAG
Organism: Phalaenopsis aphrodite; assembly: GCA_003013225.1. Classification (NCBI taxonomy): domain Eukaryota; kingdom Viridiplantae; phylum Streptophyta; class Magnoliopsida; order Asparagales; family Orchidaceae; genus Phalaenopsis; species Phalaenopsis aphrodite. Next base: position 75,141 of record NEWO01000026.1, read on the forward strand.
AATTTTAATGTGAATCTGAAGTGATGGAAGATGCATAACCTATCTGTAAGTTGATAGCTTGTACGACTAATGAGATTGATTAGTATCTTTGAATATGCATCTGCACAAATTTACATTTTTTTTATTTTATCATGAGTCTCGTTTTCATTTTATAAGCTTTGAATAATATTTTTAAGGAATTAATTTAGTTGGATAAAATTAGTGTCAATGAATTGATCAAAAAGGACAGAGCGAACAGAGCATGGATAGAAGTTAGCTAAAAGCTTTGTTAAAATAATTTTAATGCTTATTGAGCACTCAACTGGGATGTTTGTAGAATGAGGATTTATAATGTTGAACAAATAACTGTGACAAGGCTAATGATGATAATGCATTTGGGTTTTTATAATAACATAAAATTCAATTGTAATTGAATCATTTTTGGATTGCATTAAATTGAAAGATTAAATATTTCATGTGTTGGTGAGAAGAAGAAACAATTATGTGAAGATAATGCTTAGTATCAATTGTTGTAACATGACATCCTAATTGTGTATTGCTTCGTGATTTTTGCTATAGAGTTTTTTTTGCTATACTTTTTGGAACAAATTGTCAACATGTCAAGATCGGTAGTTATTTGTTCTTTTTCAATGATCTCTTTTGAGTAGGGCTGCAAACAATAATCTAGTTAGAGCTTAA
>NEWO01000026.1:84816-105004 GCA_003013225.1 Phalaenopsis aphrodite
AGTTGCATATAGTCGTAGATTGTCACAAAAGTAAGTCTCAAGTCATTAAGTCTATAATTTGCCTCTTTCACTCCTCGTACTAGGCTGGGCAAATCCGATAAACAAAATCATCAAGAGAAACTTTAGAATGAAATATGTGCATTCTGGATAACTCTCAATAACAAACACTCAGGAGGGGCCCCTTCTTTGGAAGGACATGCTTTTCTACAAATCTCCTAAGGTGATTTCTAATGCTATGTTTCATACTCCCTCTCTAACTATCTATCAGTGGGGATGCTGTTGAACTAAATTTAATATCCAAATGGTTTTATATAGTCTTCCAGAATTATAAAAGCAGCTTAAAAGCTTTTCTCTGATGTGTTGGACCTCCCTCAATATGGGGTAACTCAGGAGGTAAGCTATATGTCAGAAAATTCTTAATTTCTCTTATCTTGGATTGTCATGTGTCTGGTGTTGGTTTCTCGAATATGTTGGAGTCTCTTTCATGGCTCAGCTTGAATGACGTGCATCTCTCTCTTATTAGTTGGAAGCTGGTACTCCTTTTGATCTTCACCTTCTTCAGTCTCTACCATGTCTTCTTCCATTTATTACTTGTTTCCTATTCAGAAAAATTATCATACTCTTGTTTGGACAATTTGATCCACTGCGCCCAAAACTATGGCATTTGATGTACTTTTTGATTGGGGTGAATTTTGAAATACTGGTTTGTTTCATTTGTTCTCCACTCTGAATTAGTTTCTTCTCAAGCGGGGTTGGCTTGGATGCTCGACTGGGTGTATTCTTGTTGCTTGATTCTTAGATTGAACTATGTAAGATGTGACAGTCATCCAATGATGTTCTCTTGGAATATGTCATGTCAATCATGAACTCGTAGATACTTGCGCCGGAACTCGTTTCATTTTGGACGGGTAGCGAATTTATTTTCCCTTCATGCTAACGTAGGTGCTTCGCATTTTCCGACCATAACTCTTCTTTAACTTGATGGGAGCTAGCTTTACAATTATGTCAGGTGGAATATCCTTGTATTCAGAGACCCGCTCCACTGCCCGGAGCCACTCAATGAATTGTTTTGGATCCCCACGATCATCATAATCCAGTTAAGTCCACCTTTACTTCCCTATCCTGGCTTCTCCTTCAATATTTCATGTTAAATTTTTGAGGTAGTGGTTCTTCTTCATTTCAATCCGACAAATCATGGTTGTGGTTACAAGTGACTCTTTTAGATTGTCTCCTCTCGAAGGCGACAAGCCTTTGTTGTTGTAAAGGATTTTTCGCTGTATATTTTTCATAGAAAGTTCTTGGAAATATCTTTGTGAATTTCTCATAAGCGGCATTTTTCCCTTTCCTCCCGATTAGTTTTCCAACAATTATCTTCTTGGTGGTATTGCTAGGGTTTAGGTTTAGGAGCTGAAATTAGGTGTAAGGGGTTGATATAGGATGAAAAAAAAAAATTTTGGGGGGCTGATTTGAAAATTCAGTAAAGAGACGGGTTTTTGGTTGGAGATATGGCCAAGTATTGATGGATTTAAGCAATTCTATGATAAAACTAGGGTTAGACTAGCTCTAATACCAAATAATACCGAAGTTTAACTAATAACGAGAAATAGAAATATTTTTACTGAAAATAAATAAGTGTTGGGAAATAAGAGCAGACACGACACAAAGTCAATTGAGGTTCAGGCCAGAAATGATGGTAGCTGATTAGATGGAAGGGAAGGGCAATAAGTGGCTGACCGAGTAGTGAGCAGGGCGGTAGAGGGCTGGAACTGGGGACAACAGGTTTGCTAGTCCCTGGTTAGCAGCATTGAAGGGGAAGGGGTGATGGCAAGGCAGGGCTGGCTGATGTGGCTGGGATGGATGGTATTAGGGCTGGGAAGTGGTGAGGCAGGGATTGGTACGACAGATCTGGGTGGCAACAAGGCTGGAGAGAGCGTGGTTGCTTGGAGGTGGAGATATGCCGGAAGACAACTACAGGATGCTGTTCGGGCAGTTGCAACAGGGAAAGATGACAACAACAACAGAGGGAAGGATGCTGGGGAAGGGTAGAAATCATCTCGGGAGTGAGATACAGCTAGAGCACCATTCAAACCCTTAGATACAATCATCAGTGGGAAAACCTGACACGACGGCAGCAGGCCCGAGCAGAAAAAAAAAATCCCTAAAATGTGATGAAAATAACATATATAGACCCAGAATGACTAAGGGTGGACCCCACAATCGTAGGCGCCAAATCCTTGCTTGGAAGGATCGGTCGAGGCCTCCTCTACCTGGACAGAACTGATCCAGGATGGGATTGCGGCAATTGTCGTGGCTACGGTGGCTGTATGCACTCATCACTTCATTCATTCTCAATATCTCATTTTTATCCTTTTGCAGTAATAAATTTATAATATGAAAATAAATATATCTACGTGGGGTTGTCTACTAGTTGTGCTAGTAATATTTAGAACGGGTTGGTCTTATCACATTAAGTGGCGTATGGGTGGGGAGGATTCGGGTCTGGAGACAAAATTATCATTGTAAGCATAGATGAATTCTTAGTTATTTCCCTTGTCCACGAGTTAACATCGCCACATGTTGATGCGAAATTGGTTCATGCATTAGCAGAAACTGTTTGATGTTTGAAGTACAGGGAGGTAAGTCTCTCCTTGTTTGCAGTTTTGAGTCCTGAGTACACAATCCCTGAGCTGTATGCCCAAAAGTTATTATTTTAAAGATTTACATACATACGACTCAATTCCTATATATTTACATATCTAACACCTAAACTTCAATTTTTACATACATGCCACCTTATTTATCCATGAAAAGGTTCATTTCACTTTAAAAGTTAAAATGGTGATAATTTTTATGTGAGTTAAAAAATAAAGTTTAGTTGTAGATATGTAAATACATAGGAACTTTATGGTTTGTATGTAAATGTCCCTATTAATTTAAGTTCGTTTTGAAACAAACATTTACTATGCATCTTATTTGATTGCCTCTTATGTATTTACATATCTGCACCTAAACTTCAATTTACACATACACACACCCACCTTAAACATGGTTGAGATGGTGCATTTCACTTTTTATGGGATCATAAAGATTTGGGTGGTATAAATATAAAAACTAAAGTTTATCTGTTAGATTTGTAACTACATAGGAATTGGGTGGTGTGTCTGTAAGTGCCCCCTTTTCTTTCAAAATTGTTTCTCCTGCTATAAAAATCTGAGAAATTTAGATTATTGCAGGGATTCCATTTTCAATAATACTTTGAGAGGCATATACTACTAAATACGACATGGTTCCTCCTCAGAACCTTTCTGGAATGCAAAGGCAGGTCTTGGCTTTGTACCGTCACTTTCTACGGGCGGCCCGATCAAAGAATCTCGACGAGCGAGAAATGATTATCTCTGTTGTCTCCAGGGAGTTCCGCCATAGTGCCGATCATGTTGATCGAAAAAACTTCCAACACATCGAATATCTCTTGCGGCGCGGGAGGAGGCAGCTCGAGCAGCTAAAGAGCTCCACCACCATTTCACTGTCGACAATCAATGTCAGTAAGAGAAATGTTATATCCTCCCTTCTCTTCTTGTTTTTCATTGGATTTTTAGAAATTTACCAATCAAACGTTTTTCTTGATGCTTTACCCTTAACTTTATTCATTGAGATGTAGATTTTTTTTGGGAGACATTTACATGCATAAAACACAATTTATACCTAGGGAAATTTACATACAACACAATTTTTATGGATTTGCATATCTAACACCTGAAATTTGATATTTATATTTTTAATACCTTGGTGCCATAAAACTATGCATAAAAAGATGCATTTTACTTTCAAAAGATAGTAAAAGAAAATTTTTTGATGTGATGTTAAGAATTTGAGTGTTATGAATGTAATAAATATTAAAGTTTAGGTGTTAGATATGTAAATACATAAGAATTTTGTGGTAGTGGTATGTATGTAAATGCCGCTTACATATATTTTTACGTATATAGCACCTAAACATTCATATTTACATGCGCATAACTCAAACCTTTGACCTCCCATCAAAAATATCACAATCGCTACCTTTTTAGAAACGAAATACGCTTTTGCATGCATAGGTTTATATTACACCAAAGTGTTATATATGTTAATATCAAACATTCGGTTTGGATATGTAAATAAAGTGTTATATATGTAAATATCAAACTTTCCGTTTGGATGTGTAAATATATAAGAATTGTGGTATGAAATATTTGGTTTTGAAACTTGCTAATCTGATTTCCAAATACTCAGCTGAATTCTTCCACTTCCAAAACGGTCCATGAAGACAAGAAGCTTGCTTCAGCGCATCGTTAAGGTAGCAACATAATTGTGCTCAATATTGGTTTTTATTTGTTGTGGTCTTTAATAATCGTGCTGCTGATATCTATATGGAGGTTTGGATTTGATATTATCTGTTTCTTCAATCTGTTATTTTATTGATTTCTGCAATTTGTTTTGTTGAGTAGCAGTGGAACAGAAGCAATATTTCAATTCCCAACAGCTGATATTGCAGCTATTTATTATTAGGGACATTTACATACATACCACACAATTCTTATGTATTTACATATTTAACATCCAAAATTTAATATTTACATGCATAACACTTTAATCTTAAATATGAAATTCAAAATACCACTCACCTACATTTAAAATGTTAAATACACATTTTTATGTGTAGGTTTATGAGGCTAAAATGTTATGCCTGTAAATATGGAAGTTTAGGTGTTAAATATGTAAATAAGAATTGTGTGATAGTATGTTAATGTTTTGAGCTGTCAAAGAGGTTTTGTATCTCCTCCACTCTATCCCAAGAATGGCAAATGCCTTGGTAGGTAATGTATAAGTGATTTCTTTTTTATATATTTAGCATATTTGGACTAGTAAGGGTTTTTTGGTTGGTTGTGTAATAAATTATGGAGATCATTTTTCATGTTTGGTCGTTGCATGTATTTAGAATTTGTCATTTTTTGTGATATTTCAATGTATTCCGCATGAAGTTGCATTGCGATGACATAAAAATAAAATAAAATTTGTCTCGTAACATAAAAGAATATTTTTTATTGTGTTGTCTAGTTGTTATTATGTGTTATTTAGGTGTTAAGTTGTTATTGATGTGTTATTGTGTTATTATAAAACTGAGAATATTTTTAGAACACAATAACACCTGAATAACATGTGGAAAATAGTATTATCGATATATTTTATTTTATTTTTTGCTTTCAACGTCACGTGGCTTGATTTCATTGTATTCCGTACGCAACTTTACGTGCGGAGCACATGATGCAAATTTTTTTCATCTATTCAAACCTGAAATTCAATCAACCTTTCATCAAAAAAAAAATTTAGAGCAATAGTTAGCTAGTGACATTTAAAATTAATTTAAATTAAATTTTCTTTTCATTGCTGAAAAATTACGTTTCAACTGCATACCATACAATTCATATATATTTATGGGGCATTTGCATACATACCACCCAATTCTTTATTTTCATTACATTTATATCACCCAAATCATTCCATGTCACATCAAAATCATTGTAACCTTAATAGAAATAAATACATATTTTCTTGTAAAGAGAAGACTGAATAGAGGTGAAAGCTTATGTGTTAATATGTAAATATATAAGAATTGAGAAGAGTGGATGTAAACCAATATTTATATATCTAACAGTAATTTTTTTCTTTTCTTGCTTAACAAAAATCTTGAAAATTATATTAAAATAGGATTTTTACTAATTATTTTCAAATTAAAGTACATTTTTAATGAGCAAATTTACAACAACAAAGCGTTGAATAATATAAGATTAAAATTTTAGAATTTAAATATATTAAAGTGTAAAAATTATGTAATATACATGTAAATTTCTATTGAATAAAAATAATAATCTTATTTAAAAAATAATTCTTTGGAACTTTATCTATCTAAATGACAAAAAATATTACATCAGGACTCCTAATGTCGAACTGTATTCGGATTACAATATTTGGCTGTGTTGCGAGAATGTTCTATCTGCATTATTAGTAAAAATGATGTGTTTGATTATTTTGCAGTGTTATTAGAATATTCTCATGCGTTATTTGATTTGAGGCTGTGTTATTCGACATATTCCCCATGTTATTTCAATTCCCACTATGTTATTGGAATAACATAACCTCAAATCAAATAATGCGGGGGAATATTTCAATAAAACTTCAGTCCTAAATCAAGTAACGCGATGAAATATTTCAATAACATCGTAAAATAATCAAATAACATCATATAATACTCGAATAACATAACATTTTTACAAATAATGCAGATGGTATATTCCCGTAACACAGTCGGATATTCCAATCCGAACGTAGTTTTACGTTAGGAGTCCTGATGTAATATTTTCCCTAAACTCCCAACTACACTTTATTTGTATTTTTAGTTTTTAACTCTGCTTATACTAATAAAATATTATCGTTCGCTTCTAGAGCATAATTATACTCTAGACTTGTTAAAAAAAGGGGCATTTACATTATTACATACATAGTTCATAATTCTCATGAAATTACATATCTAATATCTAAATTTATTTTCTTACATTTATACCACGTAAATCATTCATACCATAAAAAATACTATTATTTTAATTAATAAAAAAAAAGTGAAATTTTATCTTTTTTTTTAATATCATTAGATAATGTGGCCTATTTAAAGATTAAAATTTAGGGGCTCGATGTGTAAATATATAAAAAAATGTGTGGTGGTTTGTGTTAAATCAATTAAAAACATCAGATAGGGTCTGGAGGAACAAAACCGACGAAAATTCGCATTTAATGCGGACAGCTATGTATATGGTTTAAGAGACTTGGACTGATAAAATAATTGTAGAAAAAAGGACGACTCGATTGACTTGAGCAGTATGCAGCCTGTTGGCATTTTTGAAGTACTTGTCTGGGCAGAGTTGGCAGCCAGCAGGTTCAGTTATATGACTGGTTTAATGATTGTCATGGTTAATGTTTCATACGAAAGATATTATATTTAATCAAGTACTAATTTTGATGCAATTTTAATGATATTATATTTATCCATATTCAAGAGAGCTAGATTTGAAATTATGTGGAGCTTAAAAATAAGATAAACTCTAGAGCCTAGCTCGATTAGAATTTGTTTGAATATCACCTCTTTAATGTAGTAGTGTAACCACCATTTTTGACCATTCTTGCTCCATCATCATTATCATCTAACTGCCATTGTCTAATCGTTGTCGTTTAGTTGACATCATTGGACCATTATTATGAGACTATGACTATGTAACTGTGATGGCTTAATCATCATTAAATGAATGTTATCATTCAATCACTATCCTCACTCTTTATTTATTTTCCACGAGTTTTATTGTAATCTTAGGAAAATAAAAAATTGTTTTCTACTTTATAATCCGATCTTTTCCAACTATGGCGAGGTTTCTATTTTTGTAAGTTCACTACAGAACGAATTATTTTAATTAAGCTAGGCCTCACTTCTCTTTTCAAGTTTCCAATATAAAAGCATTAGTGTCTTTTATGAAACTCTTTTTTCAATGGTGTATGCTAGATATAAATACAAAGTTAAATTTTTAATCTCTCGCTCTAACATAATGAATATCTAGTACACACCAATTTAAGCATTGCACGTGGAAAATCCTTCCAAACATCCTACAAACACTTTTTTAATAGCTAATGACCAATCTCTCACCAATGGTGACATTATAATTCAATTTGTGAAGGCCACCCAAGCCTAACTAGAAATATATCAAAACATTTAACATATACAAGCATCTACCAAGCAAATAGTATCATCATAATAAGGTGAAATTTTAAGCCATAAAATCTATGTCGTGTTAGGACCTGAACAATTTAGAAACACTTGTGTTGGATATTCTCACTAACATGTAAAAACTTTTCCATTAGGGTCTCCATGACAGTATCAGTTCAAGTTACCATTCTCATGATCTGACAAACCCATAATTCACAAGTAACATTGGTGGACTGGCCTAAGCTTATCTTATTGCCACCTCTTGTAATATTAGAAGAGACAAGCTTTGATGTCTCGGTTTTTTTGTTAAAAAATTCTATAATGGGCAACAATCAATTTACTCAATATAGCTTTCAGAAATATTCACATTTGAAATAGGTTATTACTAGCATCCATTTTTAGTAATATTTAAGTTGCTTTCTATGCATCCTTATAATGAGTATTCTAATATTTATGATTATATTAAATATGACCATTATGATATTGAATTGACCTCTAATGAGCTTCTTAACTAGGTCTTCATGGCCATGATTAGGGTTATGTTTTTTTTATTTAATTTTCCTCTCTCTCCAATAAAGCAATCCATAACCATGATGATTTAACAAGCTTTTTGATAAGAAAGTTATTAGAAATTAAAATATTATTATGATCTCTTCTCATCTTTTAAGATTCACTAAAGTGAGATAGAAATTCCTAAGGGTATTTCTAAAGCTTCTCTTTGAAGGCTGGTCAAGCTTTAGGAGTGGATCATAAGTTATTTTTTAATATTTTTGTTGGAGGCCTACACTCGAAATTTCTACTTGTCATTTATGTGAGAGTTTGTTATTGCTAGATCTTTTTCATTAATCAAATTCCTATTTTTCAAGTTTAGAAACAATAACGACCTTTAGACTATGCATATTTTACTTGATAGACAATATTTTCTTAAGCTTTATGTAAGAATATGAAAGGAGTATCGATTTATGAAGATGATGTGGTTACGAGAGCCCATCAAACAGATAATTACATCTTGACCTACTTTTCTTTAGCAACTTCACGATTCTATTTTAGAAGGTTCAAAATGAACTTATTTTCAAACGTGACTTGCCCATTTATCTTATAATAATGCACCAAAGATAACTTGAGATGAACCACTTGATTTATCAAAATTCCTTGTTTTTTGTAAGAAAGTGAAGATAATTACACTCAAAATAATTATAAATTGATCATAATACAAAATGATGTCTTTCTAAATGAAGATGTGCACTACTTAGGATATAACAACAACAAATGCCTTGACCACTTTATAAATTAATTAGTTATAATGAGTATAAATTTTTACTAACCATTCAAAAGTGGAAATGTGTTGAATAGATCCTCTTCCTAAATAAAGAATGATGAAACTTTAAAAAAATAAAGAATGATGAACGCTTAAGCAACTTAATCAATGTTTTTCCATGTCGGAGTTTAATTTTCTAGAAGGCCTTGAATAAGAACAACATGAACAACAACAAATTCCAAATATTTAATATCCACAAGATTTTATAGTAATAAAGTCACAATCTAATGGAGTGACTTATTAGGCTCTTATGTCGTTTTCAAAAGATTTTGAAGCATTTTTTTGCATTTTAATACACTAACATAGAAGTAATAAATTAATGCTTGAACTAGACAAATGAGGTAATACTGCCCAATGGGAAGCGCGAGAATCACCAAAGTGGTGCCTCCTTAAACACAGTGGCAACCAATCAACACTTCACAACGTCAATAATAATTATACTACGTAAAATGATGAATTCAAATCAACCACATTGTTGGCATTGTTTGACTTTATAACATAACACATTATGCTAGATAAAATAGATGAAACATCGAGGATGAGCCACCTTACCAAAACTCAACTTTTAGAGACTCTTAATAAATGCAATGAATTATAGATATGAGATTTATGTAAGACTTAATGATCTAGATGAATTGTTTAGCCCTAATCTTGCACAACTAAGGTAGTTATAACCCGTTGCCTTAAGTGATTCCTAGACTTGATGAGTTAAGCTAGATATAAAATAATGAGTTATCAAACTTCATTTAAACATAATAATTAGCATGATCAACCAACCCAAGATGAATATGAACACACATGATATATTAGTAAATATAGAAGCACTATATTAGGTGATATTAAAGGAATTATAAATGCTAGGATGACAAATTAATAGACAAGATAGTTTGACAATTTATCAATAAATTCATCATAATACTAATTTTATAAACAATTAATTACAATATTCTTTGCAAAACTATCCAAATCCTAAAAGAAGGAACGAGACCCTATAAACTTATATATTATCTTTAGCATAATATTTTTAATTTTTAATTTTTTTAAAATAATTATTTTTAACAAAAAAAAAACACTTTTAATAGCACTAAACTTTTCTTTTTCGAATAATTTGAGCACTAATTTTCAACAACTCGAGCGTCAAATCAGATTTTTTTTCTTTAAGGAATTTGCATCCAAACTTTTTTACCCGCTAATAAAAGGAAAATTATTTTTATAAATGTAGAGATAGTTTGGAGTCCATTAATATGCGGACACGTGGCTTCAAAGAAATGCACGCGCTTTCCTATGGTCTAGCCTACTAACATAAGAGAATATTCTTCTTGTGTTATTATGGTGGTATTGATGTGTTATTGTATTATTATAACACCGAGAATATTCTCAGAACATAATAACACATAAATATCACCACAATAACATCTGAATAGCAAGGAATAACACGTGACATGATTTTATTTGACTTCGAACGTATCTCTATGTCGAGAGTTGGTCTATGTCGAGAGTTGAGATGTAATATTTGTTCACAAAAAAAAACAAAAAACAGAAATTCGAAAAGCACCCAATCTATTTTTCAACATCAACTAATTAAAAATAAAATAACATTAACAAAATTACAGAAACCGACAGAGAAAAACCAGAACTCAGAAACCGGCCGAATTCGGACCGGCTTCCCGGTTCATCCTCCGGCGATGCACCGGACTTCTCCCCTCCACCGCCACCTCCTCCCCCTCCTCCTCCTCCGCCCACAAAGCCCTCCCCAAATCTCTCTCCCTCTCCCCCTCCTCTCCCCTTATAACCCTAATCGTCATCCTCACCATCTCCCTCTTATCCCCTTCCAAACCCTCCCCCACTCTCTGCAACAACTCCTCCACCCCCGCCCTCCTCGCTATTCCTCTAAATCTCAACCCCGCCATACTCATCCCATACAACATCCTCACCAACATCTCCCTCTCCTCCTCCTCCACCTCCTCCTTCCTCAACAACCCCACAACCCCCTCCACCGCTCCTCCATCCAACATCGCCGCCTTCCCTTCCTTATTCCACGCCATTCCCACCATCACTCTCATCGCCACCCTCCTCAACTCCCTCTCCTCCCCCTTCGCCACCACCATCAACCCCTTCACCGCCCCTGGAATCCTCCCAATCTTCGCCATGTTCATCTCCGCCAAACCTAAATAATGAATCGCCATTCCCGCCTCCAATCTAGCTCGCAAATCCCCCTTTGAATTGCAGAAGAGGTGGAGCAGAGGGGGAACTGCTCCGAGAACACCAATCGCACTCCTATTCTGTTCCTCCATGGCCAGGCTGAACAAAGCCCCTGCGGCATGCTCTCTTGAAGAAGATTGAAGCGCGTCGACTATGGCCGGCACTACGCCGGAGCGCACGACGCGGATCTTGTTTTCCGGCTCGAGAGAGAGGTTGACGATGATAGCGAGGGTGTTCGACTTGACCGCGCGGTCGCGGGAAAGTAGGAGGACTCGGAGCTGAGCGAGTAGACGAGGAGTACCTAGGGAGACGCGCCGAGAAGAGGACTCTCTCGTAGCTTCGAGGAGTGAGATCAGTGCGTTCTCCTGTTCCTGGATTTGGGCATGCTTCAGCTTCGCGAAGATCTTCTCTTCGAACGAATCGACGTGGAGAGGAGTTTCTGGGGTTTCTGGTTTCGGGGCAACAATTTCGGTGGAAGTAGATGAAGAGGTGTTGTCAGAGGAGGAGGAAGAGGAAGACGAAGAAGTGATGGGAGAACTGTTTTCATTGAGGAATTCGGTCGAACAGTTTGTCTGCAGCTTGCAACTGGTGGATGAGACAAGGCGGCTGGCCAATTCAGAAGATAAGGGGATGGGATGGGGGACGCCGGCGATGTCACACCACCGGAGGATGGCTGAGCGGAGGGCCGAGTTGGGGATGAGCAGTAAGGAAGAAGAAGAAGAAGACAGGTCGAGGGAGAGGGAGTGAGGGGAGATGGAGAGTTCTCTGCAAGCTTCGATGCAAGCTCGCTCGAAAGTCTCGCCGGAAGGTATGATGACGGGATCGGCCATGAGGGCGCCGGAGATGGGGCAGAGGAACTCCGGCGGCGGATCCGTCGATTTGATGGTGGTGAACGGCGGCGGCGGTGGCGATTGGGATGAGGAGCGGCGGAAGGAGAACTTTAATCGGTCGCGAACGAGGCCCATTGATTCTGCTTTTGGAGTGGATCTTTTATTTATTTTGTCAGAGACGAAGCTTAGCATTTAAGTATAGGTTTTGGGGAAATGGAAAATTTGCATCCATACGCTTCCCTTCCGAAATGGGCGTCTCATTCTTTTTATGGATCTAAAAATTAATCTAATTACTTTAAGATTTTTAGATACATACCACTTAAAATTTTATTATTTGCATGTCTAATTTTTAGACATGACATGTAAATCTTAAATATACTTGCAAAAAAAAATATTGTTGTATATAAAAATAAGTTGACACGAATCTTAAAGCAAATGGACAGCTTAGAACGTGTAACCGGCCAATCATAGCTATAACGACTGCTGATGCTGATGAATGAAATATGGGATGAACAACCGTAAGGGCCTACCGAAAGATTTTGTCCCTCAGAACGATGATTGACGAGCGTGGCCTGTTTTGATAGGTCTAATTACTTGATTGTAAATCAAGCTGCCGAGATAGGTATGACATGCATAATGTCATAAGACTAATGCAAAGATATTTTTGAGATCTCAAATTTAAATGTTTTATGTCTCATTACACTCAAATGTTGAGCTTCAGTTGGTGTTGAGTGCATCAGAGTAAGCTTTGAAGTGGGCTACATAAATCCTTGATGATGAATGCAAAGAATGTCTGTTCAAAAATGTCAATCAGTATGCATTGGCATAACTCACTTTATAAGGTAGTGGTTCTCACAGGTCAAATCACTTATTTTCGTGCAATGAGTGAGGGCCTGAAGTCAAGGAATAGGAGCAATATGTCATGCATACGCCTGCATATCAAATTATGATTCATATTCCTAAATCGGAAGAGTTTTCTACTCAATTTTCTTTTGATGTCAATTGAGGTTATTTGGATGCAGGCTATTTTTAGGATTGTGAATGCAATGATTTTTTGTAGTTTTAGTTTTTAGTTCCATTCTAAAAAGTTAAATTAGAGCTATTTAGTTTTGGGTAGAAAATTTAGTCCTTAGGTGAGTCTATCAGTAATCCAGAAAAAATGCAGAAATATAGATATTAGCCTATAATTTGGGGCAGACCTATTGAATGATCTCAGAGAAATTGACACTTGTAGGTGCCAATCCTAACTTACATAAAACTCATCAACCGACATCATCTGAACTATCGTTTAAGGTTTAGTTAAAGTTCTTCCTTTGCTTCGTGTTTCATCCTCTTTGGAACGGTTCAGATGTTTATAGCCGGTTGAACATAACACTTTTTAACTCTACAAAAGAAAAGAAGGCTTGAAGAAAAAGAACTAGGTTGCTGCAACATTTATGTCAGTCTTACAAAACAGAGTTAGCATACCCTGGATAACATGTAAAGTAAATATAAGGAATCATTTGATTTGTCATCCCTGCACTACAGAGTTATCACACCCTAAAATATGCAATGTAAATTTAAGGTGGCTTTCTATCTTTTGTCTTCAACAATCACGCAAAACAAAGTTAGCATAAATATGTTCAATTAGTTGAAATTTATTTTAGTTAAGACAATTAGGTCAAGATGCCCATGGCTTTCTGTTGTCCCAGGGTTGTCAGTTTTCTTGATCTACTTAGTCTGGAGTGGCATCAAACCAACTCTGCCCAGAAGAATCTTGTCAGCATCCATGAGTTACGTCATCCAGGAGATGTTTGTAAACCTAGGTGGCAGAGTTAAAGTTTCATTAGGTGATCTTTATTCATTAAGGTTTCTCTTAAGCTTTAATGTCTTTTTCAGATTTTAGGAGTTGAAAATTTTAGGTTAGTTAAGGCTTCTTCGCCAATTAAGTTTTTTTTTCTTTTTTCTTTGTGATTTTCATTTTCATTTTGATTTTGAGATGACCCGGTCGATCCCATGATTCCTTCCTCTCGGGGTCATTGGGTCTGAGATTTGATTAGTCACAAGTGACCGGAAGGTATTTTTTTAGCAAGCATGTGTTTCCTTCCTAAAATTTCTTCTCAAATCATGTTACATTTTATGGTTGCTTAAGTTTTAGTGATTTTTAGGGTGAATTTTATGTTTATTTTCCATTTCAGCCCATATTGTCTCCAGGATGTGTTAAGTGTGCTTTTATTCTCTCATGAGAAAACAAACACTCTTTAACTTAGGTTTCTTGAATTTAAATTGGTTTAGGTTAACCCGAGTTAGGTTCAGGTTGATCCAAGTTGAGTTTAAGTTGGTTTAGGTTCACCCGAGTTAGGTCAGGTTGACCTGGGTTCAATTTGAGTTGGTTTGGGTTAACCTGAGTTAGGTCAGGTTAACCTCAGGTTGACCTGAGGTTTGTTAAAGTTAATTTGGGTTAACCTGTGTTAGCTCGGGTTGGCCCAGGTTCGGTTCAGATTGATTTGAGTTAATCCGAGTTAGTTCAGATTAACTAAGGTTTATTTCAAGTCAATTTGAGCTAACCCAAGTTTGTTCGAGTTAACCAGGTTTAGTTCAAGTTGATTTGGTTTGACCCAAGCTTGGTCAAGTTGACCCAAGTTTGGTTTAAGTTGAACTTGGTCGGTTCAAGTTTAGATTAGATTGGACTCAACTTAGGCTTTAGCTAAATTAAGTTTTAGTTGAGTTAGGCTTGAGGTAGGTTGTAGTTTTTGGGTTTGGTTAATTAGAGCCTAAATGAGGTTTTTTGAGGTTCAGGTCTTGTATTGGTTTAGATTTAGACTAAATCTGAGGTTTGGTTAAGTTAAGTCTAGGTTGGGCTGGACTTGAACCAAATCTTAATTTGGTTGGGTCTAAGTTATGTTAGACCTAAGACAGGCTTGAGTTACATTAGGTCAAGCCCAGGTTAGGTTGGACCTAACTCAAGTTAAAGTTAAAGTTCGGATTACGCTTGGTCAAGATTGGGTTATACCTAAGTCATGTTTGGTGTTTGAGTTGAGCCGACCTAGGTTTAATTTGGTTTGGACCTAAGTTGAAATTGAGAATTTAGTTGAGTTGGACCTAATTTGGTTAGACCTAGATTGAGTTTAGGTCTATGTTTGTACTAGACCTAAGTCAGGTTTAAGATTTGATTTTAAATTGGGTCTAGGTTAGATTGGACCCAAATTAAATTTCTTTATGTTAGGTCTAATTTTAGGTTAGACCTAAGTTCGGTTTAAAATTGCATGGGTTGAGCTAGGTCTATGTGGGGTCAGACCTAGGTTGGATTTAAATTTGAATTTAGTTGAGTTAGGTCTAATTTGGGTTATACCTAAGTTGAATTTGAAGCTACATTTAACTTAAGGGTGGTTCATGGAGGGGACTTCATGAACTTGACCTCTTAATGTCTTCAGTAGGGAGTGACCTTAAGGTTTACTAAGTTAATTGATTTTAGGATTAACCTGGGCTTTGGAAACAAGTTGAGCTAAAATGCAAAATTTGTATTTTTTAAAATTTACCCCTAAAGCCTTAATTTTGTTTTAAAATTTTTAGATGTGAAAATGGTGCTTTAATGCTTAGGGTTGCTGCCTTAAATTTTCTATTTAATTTCCGTTTTAGTTTACATTTTTTTTTATAATTATTTTTAAAAATAATTATAATTTTTCTAGAAAATTAGCCATTTTGAAATTAAGTAGGTCCCCTAACTTTGGAAAAAAAAACCAGGGAATCTCCCTAGTTACCGAGGGAATACTCTCCAAAAATTTCATATTTTTGTGCGTTATATTTAATTTTTTATAATTAAAATACTCTCTCAAAAATTTAGTTAATAAGAAATTAAATATAAGTTAATTATATTAGTTCTTATTTTTATTATTTTCTCATCTATTCACTGAGTTCAGAGGTATTTTTATTTTATTTTTGTAATCTTTTAAGGAGATATGAATTAGTAAATTTTATTTGTTTTTTTTGGATTTAATTAATTCATAAATTCCCAAATTTCCAACTTAACCACGCTGCGTTGTGTCATTCCTTATACGCTCTGAACTCCCATGCGACGCTCCACTATTCATTTTGCTTTCCACGTAAGTGCTGAGGTGGCCAACTGTCTAGTGTTCCACTTCTTCAGCTCAATCTCCACCATCCGTTTCGAGTACACTGAAATGGTCGAAATCCATTCATCATCCCCACGAGACAGAGAACAGAGAACATTCCACACTCCAACCCTAATATCTCGCTCGATACTCAACTAAATTGCATTAGGTTCATTTCTATAGCTTCATCTAGGTGAGACAAACCTACCTATACAGTGAAATGGATGTACATCGTTCATTTCTTTCATAAAAGGACAAACCAAGGCGCTATTTAAGGAATTTGAATCCATACATTGTCCCAAGTGGTGAGACCTTGATTGGCTTGAAAAAGAAGATCGCCTTGATGCCTGACACCTTCTTCTTGATTCAATTTGCCTTGAAATTGTCCATAGCTATAAGCTAGACCAAATTGTGGCTTGGGTTAGTGTTGGAGTGGGTTGAAGGGTGCAAGAAACTTGGATTTTGATTGAGGAAAATATTTTTTGTGCTTGTGAATCTTATGGGAGGTTTAGTTTGGAGTTTTGATAGATTTGATGTCAGGGCCATGAAAAGTCCTGGATTTTAATGGTAAATTTAGGGAAATGAAGTGGATGGGAGAGGTCTGAGAATGGTGGGGATGAGCTACTCTAGCATGTGGGAGCAACTTTGGTGTTGAGGGCAGGGAGCTTGAGTGACTGATTGGGTAGCTTGGTGTGGATGAGATGCTCTTGGATTCCCTCTTTTTATAGCCATGAGAGGTTATAAAGGGAGCTATGAGCTGCTTAGGGATCTCTGGTGGCTCCTCAAAGGATGACCTGAGGATTACCAGAGGTTTGGGCAGACGAAATGAAGCTCTTCCCCATACATGGTGTGCTTGACCAAAAAAGCTCCAATATATGTGAGCAAGGCATGACAAGGGTTTGAGGGGATTATGAGAACTTTTGGTGGGTTGGCTGAGACCATAATTGGTCTGGTTTGACCCGCTCTTGACCTGAGATTGGTTCCCTAAGGTTTAAACCTGAGTAAAGTGGACTTGGGGTGGCATTTTGGTTAGGTGTGCCAAAGTTGGCTTTTAGTGTTTGGATTTAGGTTAAAGTAGTTTATTTTATCTTTTGTGTCATTCATGGGTCATGGTAGGTCTTGTTTGTGTCATAGGTGTCATGGCTAACCAATGGAAAATGAGCCATGCGCCTCCCCTGTGTGGTCTTGGGCTTTTTGTTTAGTGCTAACCCAAATGTGTTTAGGTTTAGCCCAAATTTTTTTGATGGGCTTCCATAATTTTCCTAATTAAATAATTAGGTGAGTTATGGAGGTTGGCTCCCTAATGGAATTTTGATTTCTATGTAGTTTTAGGTCTTAACCACCTTGAATCAAATTAGACTTCTTTGAGATGGGCTCAACTATTCCATAATTGACTCTCAAGTTGATTTGGGCCCAATGAAATTTTGGCGACCCTTGATGATTTCAATTCCTTATGGCCAAATTGATGTGTTTGGGGTTCATGTCAATTTTAGGGTTAATTGGTGTTGGAAAACCCTTAGATGAGACCAATGATTGATTTTGGTGGATCAATCCTTTTCCCTTGAATTTTGGTGTCATAGGATTTTCAGAGCTTTCGAGGGTAATGTGGTAAGAACCCCTCATTGGCCCAAGTCTAGCCTTCTATTTGGCGGGCTTTCCCTAGGTCAATGAGAATCTCAGGGATATCCAATAGGTCCTCAGCGTAATTCCTAGCATTTTGAGTTCCATAGGTAACCTGGAGCATCTTCCACCTATATGCAATTAACTTAATCTTCCACTAGGCTGAACCTTAATCATCTCAACCAAGGGTTGAGGATTTGGGCTTCACCTCAAGGAACCCTAACTGAGTGTAAGATTGGTTAGAAGTCATATATATGTGAGTCCTGTCTCTAGTTATTTAGGAAGGTCACTAGGGAACCCTAAGGCTAAATCCTATGTTCCTATATAGCGGGAAAGGAATCCTCACAAGAGTGAGGTCAATACTATTGTTAGGGATAACACTAGAGAATCACCTTGGATATCACGATGGAGATATTTGTAAAGAGATTCTTTTCATATCCTCTACCACCAACTTTTTTTGGAGCTTTATAGACTTTCTTGAAGTATGTTTTTTCTATAACTCCAACATTCTCCTCAATCATTTCCTCTGCTTAGCTCAAACTTCCTTTGTTATACTTAAATCTACCTTTACTTCACTTTTTGTCTAGATTCCCTCCTTTATTTTCTGCATTCAACACAGAACCTAAAGATTCATCATTTGTTAACTTTTTACAAACTTATTCATTTAGCACCAACCCCACGATGTTATCGAAGTTCAACTTCATATTTCCAAAAGAGTTACTCACTGTCGTGACCAAACCATCCAATTTGCCCAACATAAAAGATATTATCAACAATGTCATAACCTCATCATCAATCTTGATCCCTACAAAACACAATTGACCCGTTATAGTGTAAAAATTATTCAAATGTTCTACTATTGAACTGTCTTCCACCATCTTCATTTTGAATAACCTCTTTATTAGAAAAATATTTTTTGAAGTAGAAGGCTTTTTTGTACATCTTTGTCAATTTCACCATGAGATTCACCATGATTTTCTCATTTACTATATTGAATACAACGGCCAAGGAAAGTGATAAATAGATCAAACCTAGGGTTTTTCGATCCAACATCTTCCATTCCTTTATAGTTATAGACTAGGCTTCTTGGTGATAGCTTATACTGACAAACACATTTTTTTATACAACAAATCATCCATTTGGATTCTCCATGACATGACGTTTGTTCCATTGAACTTTATCACTTTATACTTTGCTTTGTCGGCAATTGCTCCCATTCAAATCAAATACTCTGCCCTGTACTACTTTGTAAGGTTATCAATTAAAATAAAAATATAAAAAAATTATACTATGGAATAGGATTACACTCATTCAAGGGATCCAGAGTAAAATAATAGAACAAAAGCACAAAGAAATAATTAAAAAATAACACACCTATATTTCACGTGAAAAAGCTAGATAACTCAAAAAAAAAAAAAACCACAGAGTCACATCGCAAAAAAATTCACTATTAAAAGTCAGATATGTCCATAATACCCACTAAAATCTCCTCTATACAATTTATGAAACTTACAAAACTTTGATCCAAATATTTCCCATCGATCTCACAAGAGAAAAGAATCTTGAAATCCTCCTCTTCGACACTTCTGTCCTTCGCAAGACCATGTCGAAAAAACTGCATGCAAGAGACACCGTTCCTAAATCGAAATCACAAACTTGAGGAAGCTCACAAACTACGTCCCTTAGGATGGCTACACTCTGTCGACCAAAAGCCTCTCACCTAAACATTTGCGCCTAGATATACCTTGTTCTTTGAATTTTTTTATAGATCTTGAAGCTCAAGATCATTTTGAAGGGATGGGTAATGCTAAGATATAGTATGATTTAGCTCTTATATTAAGTTAATAAGAAAATTTAAGCCGTTAGAAATTAATGTTAATGAAATTCTTGTACTTATATAAATACTTTATTTTGAGATATTTGGGAGAAATAAAAAAAAAAATGAGGCGACTTTCTTCTAATCCATATTTCTTCTAGAATACTTCCCCACGCCCCCCTTTTTAGATTAGGTCATCCTTCTGAGATCTTTTACTAGCTTATAAATATGCCTTCACTAATAAGCTGACTTCTCATTGCCTTCCAAAAAATTATTAAGTACAGGAAAATTTTTTTGATATAAAATACTATATTTTGTTGGCGTCTATAAAAATACTTTTAAGACATTTATGCCGATAAATTTTTGTTTTTTTTATATAAATTATATGACAAAAATAATACATTCTAAATAATTTGAAGGAAAAAAAATACTAATATATATATATGTATAGATATATATATATATATATATATATATATATATATATATATATATATATATATATATATATATATATATATATAT
>NEWO01000026.1:112070-131444 GCA_003013225.1 Phalaenopsis aphrodite
TCCAGGACTCCTCTATTTTTGGCCAAAATCTTCTCTTTAAAGATGTGGATGAGTTTTCCCAAGAGTTGCTTATGCACCCCTCCAAAATCTGGCCTTATCCATTGTTTAAGTACACATAACCATCCATCCCGCCGTCGGCGGCCTTCTGGAGATTTTTCTCCTGTAGCCTTGGGAAAAGCTCGCCGACGGCGGCGTTGATGGTGTCGTCGGTGCCCTAGTGTAATTCTCCACATTTTGGTCCTTTTTGCTCCAAGTTCGCTTATTTTGCATCTTTCTGCTCCATTGACCTTAATTCATCATTCCTACAACAAAACATCAAAAATACCTTTCTTTAAAGTGAATATCATTAAAACAGTATAAAAGAGGTATAAAAATCTCAACATATTTTACTTTGGTCACATCCCTTCAAAATTTGGCCTTATCCAAAGCTTAAGTAGGCATAACCGTCGATCTCGTCGTTGGTGGCCTCGAAGGCATCGTCAGCGGGCTTCTGGAGAATTTTGTCCTGTAGTCTCGGGAAAATCTTGTCGTCGGCGGGGTCGAGGGCGCCGTCGGCGGCTTAGTTCAAATCTTCACATTTTGGTCTTTTTCACTCCAAATTCATTTTTTTGCATCTTTTTACTCCAATGACCCTAATTCATCATTCCTGCAACAAAATATCAAAAATACCTTTCTTTAAAGTATAATATCATTAAAATCAGTGTAAAATAGGTATGAAAATCTCAACATATTTTCCTTTGGTCAGAGTTCTATATGCAATCCTATAAGTACACAAAGCAGTCAAGTTTAACTGACTAATCTACTTTTGTTGGATTTATAGATTTTTTGATAATTCTTTTAATTTTTTGATTGGATAATTCAGCTAAATCACTTGTCTGAGGATGGTAAGCAGTAGCAATCCTATGATTTATATGATTTTTTCTAATAACTTCTTCATTATGACATTTCTGAAATGATTTCCTCAATTAGTAATGATAACTCTCGACATCCCAAATCTACAAAATATGTTTGTTTTCAAAAATTTTGCAACACTTTGAGCATCACATTGAGGTAAAACAATAGATTCTATCCATTTGGATACATAGTCCATTGCTAACATAATATATATATTTTCGAAAGATGGTATAAATGGTCCCATGAAATCTAATCCCCAAACATCAAATATTTCAACTTCTAACATATAACTAAGGTGCATCTCATTTCTTCTAGAAATATTGTCTGCATGTTGACATCTATCACAAGTTTTGATATAAGTATTAACATCTCTAAAAATTGTAGGCCAATAGAATCCAGATTGTAAAATTTTTTATGTTGTTTTATTAACACCAAAATGTCCCCAAAAATCAGAATTATAACTTTTTTGGATAATTTTATAAGTTTCTTCTAATAGTACACATCTTCGAATAATCAAATCATTTCCTTATTTATATAAAGATGGGTCATCCCAAAAAAAAGTCTTAGTTTTACAAATAAATTTCCTCTTTTGTTGGTATGTCATTCCATAGGGTATAATATACTAACAAGAAAGTTCACAATGTCGGCATAGCACGGAACACACCACTCATTAATAGTGAACAAATTTTCATTTAGAAAATGTTCATTAATTTCTTTTTCAAAACAGAGTGATTTTTCTAATTCAAGCCTGGATAAATGATAAGCAATTTAATTTTCAGTCCCCTTTCGATCTGCTATTGTAAAATTAAATTCTTGCAAAAGAAGAATTATCTTATAAGTCTTGGTTTAACATCCTCCTTTTTCATTAAGTACTTAATAGTAGAATGATCTGTATGCACTACACAATGGGTTACAATTAAATATGATCTAAATTTATCGAAAGCATAAACTATTGCTAATAACTCTTTTTTCAGTTGTTGTATAATTAATTTGAATTTCATTAAGAGTTTTACTAGCATAGTAAATTACTTTGAAAATTTTATCATATCTTTGTCTTAAAGCAGCTCCAATAGCATAATCACTAACATCATACATTAATTCAAAAGATTTTCCCCATTCTGGTGAAACTATAATTGGTGCAGTGATTAATTTTTCTTTTAATAACTCAAAAGCTTTTAGGCACTCTTCATCAAAATTGAAAATTGCATCTTTCTCCAATAAATGACATAAAAACTTAATTTTTGAGAAGTCTTTAATATATTGCCTGTAGAATCGAGCATATCCTTAAAAACTCCTAATTCCCCTTACATTTATTGGACAAGGTAAATTAGCGATCACTTGAATTTTAGCAGGACCTACTTCCATACCATTCTCTGATATTTTATATCTTAATACAGTTCCTCCTGTTACCATAAATTGACATTTTTCCCAATTAAAGACTAAATTTGTTTCTTCACAGCTCTTAAGAACTTAAGATAAATGTTCCAGACATGAGTCAAATGAAGTTCCAAACACTGAAAAAATTATTCATAAAGACTTCAATCCCTTTTTCAATTAAATTACAAAAAAAATTGTCATCATACATCTTTGAAATGTAGTAGGGGCATTACATAAACCAAAGGGTATATTTCTAAAAGCAAAAGTACTAGAAGAACTGGTAAAAGTTGTTTTCTCTTGATCATCACAAGTTATTTAAATTTGGTGATAACTATTATATCCATCCAAAAAATAAAATTATTTATGCCCAGATAGTCTATCGAGCATTTGATCTAGAAAGAATAGAGGAAAATGATCTTTTTTAGTGACAAGATTTAATTTTCTATAATCAATTCGCCACCCTGCAACTTGTCTAGTAGGTATTAGCTCATTATGTTTATTTACAGTCACAGTTACTCCTCCTTTCTTAGGAACACAATGAATTGGACTAACCCATGCACTATCTGAAATATGGTAGATAATTTTAGCATCTAACCACTTTAAAATTTCTTTCTTTACAACTTCTTTCATAACAGGATTCAATCTTCTTTAAGGATCAGCCCTGGGTTTGCAGTTCTCTTCCATATGAATTCTATGCATAAAAATTGAAGGACTGATTCCTTTAATATAAGATATTGTCCATCCAAAGGCTTTCTTAAAATTTTTTAATATTTTCATTAATCTTTCTTCTTCTTCCATCATTAACTTTGAGGAAATTATAATAGGTAAAGTACATGAATCTCTTAAAAAGAGATATTTTAAATGATCAGGAAGTAACTTCAATTCAAGTTGTGGAGGTTTTTTAATTGATGGATAAAATGATTTATCTTTGCCTATAGTGTCCAGAATTTCAAAACTTTCTTGAACATAGTTTGAATCTTTCTTAAAAAGATCTTCACATTGATCTAATTCCTCCTCTTGCTCGTGTTCTAAATTTTTTTCTTCATAAGTAGTTTTGAAATGACATTCACTCAGATATTTTATAACATTCACCATCTTTACCTTTTGCAGGATATTTCATTGATCTTGAAATGTTAAAAGTAATAACTTGATCATTGACACACATTGTTAATTCTCCTTTCTGCACATCTATCATTGACGTGTTTTTTAATTCCCCTTTCTGCACATCTATCATTGAAATGTTAAAAGTAACAAGTTTGATCATTGACGTGCATTTTTAATTCCTCTTTTTGCACATCTATCATTGCTCTTCCTGTGGCTAGGAAAGGTCTCCCTAAAATGATAGATATCTCTTTATATTCCTCCATATCTAGCACATTGAAATCAATAGGAAAGATAAATTGATCAACTTTCACTAGGACATCTTCTATAACTTCTTTAGGGTACATTATTGAATGCAAAGTTACAGTAGTAGGGGTTATTTCTCCTTATCTCAATCTTTTGAGTATTGATAATGACATAAAGTTAATGCTTGCACCTAAATCACATAAAGCTTTCCCATAAAATCTCTCTTATTGCATATGGAATTGTAAAGTTACCAGGATCTTTAAGCTTTTCAGGAAGCTTCTTCTAAATTATAACACTGCACTCCTCACTAAGTGCAATAGTCTCATTATCTTTAAACTTCCTTTTCCTGTTGAGAATATCCTTCATAAGCTTTATATAGCTTAGCATTTGTTCTAAGGCTTCAGCAAATGAAATATTAATTATAAGCTTCTTAAAAATCTCTAGAAATTTTGAAAATTGTTTATCCAACTTCTGTTGATGAAGTCTCTAAGGAAATAGAGGTGGTCATTTTTCTAAGTTAACTTTAAGTGGAGAAGTAGGTCTTACAAAATCTTTTGGAGCATCCTCTTTTGATTCTTCAATTTCTTCTCTCTCTACTTTAGTTTCTTTTTGAATCCTACCTTCCAACTCTCTTCCGCTTCTAAGTTGAATGGCTTTTACTTGCTCGTTATTCTGGTCTTTCAAATTTGTTTTAGTATTGCTAGGAAGTGTTCCTTGGAATCTATTACTTAATGAATTTGTGATTTGTCTAAGTTGATTCTCAATATTTCTAATTGTAGCTCCTTGGCTTTGTAACTGATTTCCCATTTGTAACACCACTTCTTCTATAGATAACTTCTTCTCCTTAAATTGTGGATTGCTGTTGAAACCTGGAGGATAAGTAGATTTATAATTATTATTCCCTTGGTTGTTCCAGTTTCTTAATTAGTTTCCTTGATTGTTCCCTTATTGCTGATTATTACCACTTGTAGTGTTATTCCAGTTAAAGTTGGGATGGTTCTTCCAACCTGGGTTATAATAATTTGAATATGGGTTATTCTGCTTTTTATTTATAACATTCCAAGTTTCTAATGATGCTTGAGAATCTACCATTTGGCCTAATGAATTCTCTTCAATCATAGAAATTTGTTTAGAAAAATTCATTCTAAATTGGTCTAACTTCCTTGAAGTTGCAGAAACTTCATTTGCTAACATAATAAATACATCAGATTCATGAATATTGACTACTTTCTTTGGATTCACCCTCTCATAAGGCCAGTGAAAATTATTGGTAGTTATTTCTTCAATTAAAGCATAAGCTTCATGAAATGGTTTTGACATCAATGAACCACCAGTAGCGGTATCGATAATAGATCTAAGAGATCCAACTAATCCATTATAAAAAGTTTGTATTAACCAATCTGGTATAGCATGGTTTGGACACTTTATTAAGAGTTCTTTAAATCGTTCTCATGCTTCATAAATAGATTCCCCTTCAAACTGATTAAATGATGTAATATCATTTCTAAGCTTCACAGTTTTTTATGGTGGAAAATATTTAGCAAGGAATTTTTGTGCTAAATCTTCCCAATTTCTGATAGATCCAGGTGCTAATGAATTCAGCTACATCTTAGCTTTATCCCTCAGTGAGAAAGGAAATAACTTAAGTCTTATGGCATCATCTAATACACCATCATATTTAAATGTAACACAAAATTTTAGAAAATTGGTAAGATGTAAATTTGGATCTTAAGTTGGTGATCCCCCAAACTGATTATTTGATATAATTTGGATAATAACAAGTTTAAGCTCAAATGAATTAGTCACTACAGTAAGTTTTTGAATACTACAATAAAGTTCATCTACCGTAGGGTTGGCATAATCTCATAAAGGTCTAAACTCTTGATGAATTTCAACATTTTGATTGTTTTGGTTTGTAGTTTCTATAATGTTTTTAGATTTTTCAAGATTTTTAACTTTTTTGGTTTTTCTGATTTTCTTAACAGCTCTCTCTAATTCAGAATCGTAGGGCACTAGTCTTTCAGAACCTGAACTACACATACACTTAATATAAAATAAAAATAAAATAAAGCACACAAAATAAAATACAGTAATTATTAGAGTTTAAGTAAGACTTTCTAAAATAGAAATTTTCTTTTAAATCAATTAATTTCTCCCAAGCAACAACGTCAAAAACTTGATTATTTTACTGTCTATATGCAATAGTATAACAATAACTTTAATTATAATTTTCACTTATATTTCCTTATTTTACAACAGTGCCAAAAACTTGATCATGAAGAAAATAAGAATTTAACTTTTCAATTTATATATATTGGGATACTATGCAAGTATAAGTATCATTATCAAGTAATATAAGACTTTTTTATTAAGACCTGAATGTCGAATCCATAGGGAGAATACGCAATATGCACTTTTGAACAACAACTTTCTATTCTAAAAATACAATTACTTAAACTACAAATATTTTTGTAGTATTAAAATTCAATTCTTTTTAGTATTTTTGATATGTTGACCAAACATTAACAATTTAAAAAGATAACTTGAGTTTATGTAAAAGAAAAGTACTAAATTTGAAAAATATCTTTCTCCTTATCATGAATCAGTAATAAATATAGAAATTCTGTTGTGGAAGTATGCAAATTGTGTTGTGCCAAATAGGAGAATTATATTCTTTACCCTTAACAGAGATGTTATAAAGAACATTGGCTAATTTAAAGTTCGAATAGTTATGAAGACCGGCTAGACAGGGAAGATACCAGCTCTCACTCTAGAGTTCCCTCGATTCCCTCCACCTGGGGGCTAGCATCTCGTATGAGAACCTAAAATAATAAATCAAGTTGGGGGCTTTAACCTATCACTTTAAAGACTTTTAACTCTACACCCTTCAATGATTATTTCCCTATTTATTTGCACTAAATCATATGAATTGCATTCTCATTCATACAACCTCATGTGATTTTTTCTAATTGTTGACTAAGACAATATCATCCCGGTTCTTACATGTTATCACAACAAATTTTAACATCTGGATTGGCCAAATCAAGTAGTAAATGAAGTTCATGGATTTAAATCATCACAACTTCTTCCAACATTAAAGATCAATACTCTCCACAACTTCCATCCAAACTTTAATTACTTATCATTTTAAGGAGAAAGATAAAGAAAACTACTCAGAATTCATGGAGAAAACAAAACCACACTTTAGTTTAAAAGTAGAAATCATTGTCAAACCAATAAGAAGTCTTGATTAAAACTAAAAGTAGTTTAAAATAAAAGATAAAAACTTATCTCAAATCTTCGACCAAACACTTAAAGTTTCTTTGAATCTCTTCTCTTTTACAACACTCTCAAACTACTAGAAACAAAAAAAGAAAAAGTAAATTTTGTGGAGCTTGAATCTCTTCACAAGATTCTCCACGATTTTCTTCTCAAGACTCCAACAAGCTCTCCCTCTTCAATCACCCACTTTAAATGTAAAAACTTCCTTTTTTTTATAAATCTCCAAAATGTGCCTTAGAAACTCTTCAAAATGTGTCCACATTCGATGAATTTTGCAAAGGATACCTCCTTTCACAAGTTTTTTAATAATATTTTTGTTCTTAGTGGTCATAACCACCCTCTTAAGCCAATAGGTGCCTCAAATACCTCTTCAAAATTTGGTCAAATGAAGAAAACCACCAAATAACTGCCTCTCACGCTTAAGTGTGGGGCCTCTGTTTAACTGGCGCTTAAGCGCCGGATCTGACGCTTAGGCGTCAAAACACTTAGCACAATTTTCACCTCTTTGCTCCAAATTTGATCCTTTTTCACTCCTTTTAGTATTTTTCACCTTTTTACTTGTACCTGAAAGAAAAACACACAAATATCTTCCATTAAAGTGCAATATCTAAAAAATAAGTATAAATATGTGTCTAAAAATACTATATATTTTAGGTGTATCAGTGACCATGATATGAGATATTTAGGTGTGATCACACCTAAATTGGGTGTGACCATGCTGAGAAGCATTCAGGCATGATCACGCCCAAACCAAGCATGACCGTGCTCATAGAATTCTCTGTGTGGTTACCCCTAATCGGGGTGTGAACACGCCCAGGAACTTCTGGGCGTAGGTATGCCCAAATTTGGCATGACCACACTAGTCTAGAGAGGGTCCATGAGTGCATATTGAGTTAAATATAAGTTGGTTAACCAAAAAATGAGGTCAATAAATGAACTCCCAAGTTGATTGCATATTGTCATTGAAGGGAAGCAATCAATCTAGTCCCAAGGATTAGACATTTGTTAACTGTGATGTTTGTGATATGTTGGGGAATTCTAATTCACCTAAACACATTTAGATTGCAAATAATGTCGATTTACATCCAACCGAAGTGATGAAAAAAATGATTAAGTCAGGACAAAAAATCATGGGGATTTACATCTATTTTGAGGGCCAACTGTGGGGAAAACAAGGTTATAATGGACTAAGAAGGAAAGTAGTGAGACTAACATTCATCCTAGGAAATATGCAAGGTGGTTAGACCAAGAAGAACAGTCCTCTAACTATCATGCATCTTGAGAGCTATCAAAAAAAAGTTAATAAAGTTTCTACAATAGGAAGAAAAGTGCAGGGATAAACATCCATCCTTAATAGTAGACGAATTGACTAGGTCAGAAGGGATACTTCTAGAACTACTGCTCATACTGAGATCTAGCCAAAGAAAACTGAGAATGTGTCTACACTAGGACGGAAAGCGCAGGGACTAACATCCAACGTAGAAATTAGGTGAAGTGAAAAGATCATGAGGGGCAACACAATACTATCACTCATCCTGAGAGCTAGCTAAAGGAAGCTGAGAATGTGTTTATATTAGAAAGGAAAGTGCACAAACAAACATTAAACCTAGAAAATATATGAAGCGAATAGGTCATGAAAGTAAGTGTTGGAACTATCATTCATTCTGAGAGCTAGTAAAAGAAAATGTGAGAATGTGTCAGCACTAAGAAGGAATGCACGTGGACTAACATCCAACCAAGAAAATAGAAGAAGTGATCAGGTCAAGAAGGACAGTGTTGGAACTAATATTCATTCTGAGAGCTAGTCAAAGAAAATGTGAGAATGTGTTTACAGTATGAAGGAAAGTGTGGGGACTACAATCTAAAGTAGAAAATAGATAAAGTGAACAGGTCAGAAAGGAAAGTGGTGGAGCTATCATTCATCCTGAGTATGTGTCGACACTAGGAAGGAAAGTGTAGGGACTAACATCTAACCTAGAAAATAGACGAAGTGACCAAATCAGGAAGGAAAGTGCTAGTACTATCATTCACCTTGAGAGCTAGTTAAAGTAAGATGACGATGTGTCAATACTAGGAAGGAAAACACAGAGAATAACATCCAACCTGTAAAATAGACAAAGTGACTAGGTTAAGAAGGTTAGTGCAACAACTATCATTCATCCTGAGAGCTAGTCAAATGAAACTGAGGATGTGTCTACAGTAGGAACGAAAGCGTGGGAACATAAATCCAACCTAGAAAATAAATTAATTGAACAAGTTGGGAAGGACAATGTTGGAACTATCATTCATCTTGAGAGCTAGCGAAGGAAGCTGAGGACGTGTCTACAATAGGAAGGGAAATGGGAAGAATAAAATCAAACCTAAGAAATAGATGAAGTGACTAGTGTTTACATTCTTTTTTTTGTGTGTTTGGAGTCGCCTGCTTGACTTATCATTGTTTTCTAATTCTCTTGCCAAATAAATCTCTATTTTAAATCATGAAAATGATTCACAGAAGAGAGGAACTGGAAAGAAAGAAAAGATGACAAAAATAGATAAACAAAATATCGTCGATAACTTTCATAAGATGATCTTTGCATGATATTCTAAGGAATGTATGTCTAAAATAAGATAAGATTGAAACAACTTGAAAGAGTGTTTGTGAAGAAAATATGATGAAAGCAAACCATAACTAGAGAATCAAGTTTTTTTTGCTTGTTCTAGGGTTCAAGAGCAGCTCCTAAGGGACGTATCCTTCTAGTTTATTACATCTTAGGAATTACCCAAGTATACCTTTGATAATAGAATTCTTATTAATTCTTTTGTGATTGACTAATTGAAAGGTGTGTGCCGAAGGAAACCGTTGCCCCAAACCAAAAAGTCTCGGTGTTTCAAAGCCTATACCGAGTTGTATGAGAGGAGAGAAGTATCTCACATCCCAAATGGATGACAACTAATAATCAACCGAGGCATTATGAGGCGACTAGTTCATCAAGCGGGATCTTCCCGCTGCTTTGAGGTCGTATTGGGCCTTAAGGGGAAAAGGGCAAATCACTGTAATGCAAACGAGTAGTGATATGTCAGCTACGTGAGGCCCGCTAGATAACACCAATGAAGGGATCAAAGGAAGGATCAGACTCAATGGGGCATCCAAAGGAAGGTGAGGAAATCCTAATAAAGTAGCGGAAGCCAGGTCAGGGATCCGTAGACCCGTCATCATAAGCTACTAAGACCTTAAGTCCACCTGTTCATGAAGGTGGTTGACCCAACTCAATCGGGGATTCTTTGTTAGGAACCCATATGTTTCATCACCCAAAGAATCCTGGTGGCTTTAAGGCTAGAGAAAAGAACCAATAAGTCTTATAACCTATAAAGACAAGATTCACAAAAAACTTGAGACTTATACATATCGACATAAGCGTCAAGATGCCACTGGAAAAGAAAAGAGAGGTGATCAATCTAATCGACAATCACTAGGTATCAACTCCCTCAGCATGTTAAAAAAGCTGTCGAAACTTCAGAGCGTTGATGATCCTCAACGAGCATACAACTGACACGAGGGAGTCAATGTGGCCAGTATGATTTGTCCAACCTTTCTAGGATTCAAACGATGGCATCTTAAACTTCTTGAGGGGTTCAACAGTTGAAATCTTTATAGATAACACATTCTCTGGTTGTCAAAGGGCAATTTTACCCAAACCACTAGTTGTCGATCAACATTGACCCAACATTCTCTTAATATTAGGAATCTCCTGCACTTTATTCAGAATAATACGCCTTCCGACCATTGGGGTTCGACTCCTCCCGGGGGTTTTGTTCCCTTCTCCCTGCCACTGCTTCTCCGATGGAATCTAACATTATGGTCCTTCTACTTTTGTTTTCTTATTTGTACAAACTCATGGGTGCACTCTATGTTCTCTTTGTCTCTTTGGTTTGTTTTTTCTCTGTGTTGTACTTTTTTTTCTTCTAGTTGGCATGTTCCATGTTCACCGCACCATTTAGAATTTGAATATGAATATGTCTTGTGAATCACATCCAATGAATAAATTTAGAAAAGAAAAAGATAGAGAGGGCGCAACAATGAGCAGTAGAATGAGAGAATTGTGTAACATTTTATTCATGAAATAACTTCTTATTTATAGAAAAAGATGGTAAAACATATGAAGTTACATTTATGCTCCTACTTATGTAGGGACCATACATGTTGATCTAGGTATTTCACCCCTATGGGCCCCTAAGGCCTTGTTGCTCTCTGGCTTGGCCAATTGGACTTGATAAGGCTTCAACGAGCTTTGTCGGTAAGCTAGATCCAACAGTGTTGCTAGCTTGATGGATTCGTAAATGTTGCCAGTCGACTCACTTGTTTTAGATAAGTGGGATTGATTTGATCGGCCAAATTTTGCTAATCGATAGGCGTAGTCCGATCGTCAACCCTCAATCTCCACCAAAAAGCTTTCGACGACAAGGTGAGGATAGGCCCCATCGGGTAGAGGGTAAATCATTGTAATCCAAAGAGTGGTTTTCCTTTGTACGAGAGGATTTTGGTGGGATGTGTGAGTTCTGTTGTATTCTTTTGATGGTATTCAGGGAGACAACTGAATAATCTCCGTATGATAGTCATGGGAACGAGCTTCTCCTTGGGGGTGTGGTGACACGCTAGGATGAATCTTCTCTTGTCGTCTGAGTGAGCTGCTCGGGCTGATAGCGCTTCGACCGCTCTTGTGAATTATACAAGCTCTAGCCTTTTGGTGGGTCCTCTTGGTATTATGGTCTTTTCTTATGGACTATTTGATTTCCTCAAAATTCATGCAACCAATGCTTGTGGATACTTATGTGGGCTACTTTTTTTTTTCTTTTTCTCGTTATTTATAATATAGAAGTTTGTGGATACTTATATGGGCCATTTTTTTTCTTTTTCTTATTATTTATAATATAGAAGTTAAAATATAATCTCTAAAAAAACCAACATCATATGTAATTTGAATGCTATTTATAATATGAAACTTATTTTTAAATTATTTAGTGTTTATTATTCTTAGGAAGATTTACATACATGCCACTCAATTCTTATGTATTTACATATCCAACATCTAAACTTTATTTTTTATATATGTACCACTTTGCATATAAATGAAAAGTTGTATTTTACATTTTTAAACATAAAAACTTAAAATAGTAGCATTTTTTTGTGAAATGAGACATTTGGGTGGCATAAATGTAAAAACTAAAGTTTAGGTGTTAAAATTGTAAGTACATAGGAATTGGGTGGTACCTATGTAAATAACCCTTGTTTTTACTATTTTTCCTTTATATATTTGGGGAATTGAGATAAAATACTTTTGTTTCTTTATAATTGATTTGATTAACTGAGTTTATCATAATGTATATGATAATTAACCCAATTAAGGATGGCAGAAAGTACATATCGCACGTGTGAAGGGGGACCTTTTTTGACTTAGAACGAACAACCTGGCTGCCTGGCAATAAGGCGTTATTTCCTTTGTACCAGATTTTGCACCCACAATTAAGCCCACCGAATTTGTGGTCGGTATGCTGTCCACTTAACGGAGCCCGATTGGATAGAAAATTACTCCTTGTCATTTTGTTTCCATCTTTTTATATTTTTATTTTTGGGAAAGTTTTAGCCTGCAAATCATTTTTTTTTCTCCATAATATTATAATTTAAATATAATTAAAATGAATTTATAATTCACATATTTAATTCATGATAAATATAATATATTTCTTTTTATCAATTTATTATATATTATATCTATTTTGAAAAGAAATTCAATGATTATAAATGTATTGATTTTAATATATTAGTAATGTAAATATTTGATGCATAAAATTATAAAAGAAATTTACATACATACCACTCAGTTCTTATGTATTTACAGTTCTTAACTCCTAAACTTCACCTTTTAAGTACATGACACTTTCCCATGCATGAAAATTAATATTTTAATTATTAAAAGTTAAAATGATATGTTTTGATATGATATGAAAGAGTTTGGCGGTATAAATGTAAAAAATACCATTTATGTGTTAAATATGTAAATATATAGAAATTAGGTGACAATTATGTAAATGGATTAATTACTAACTATGTTCTTACGTGTTCAGCGAAATTTACATATACTTTTGTTTAAAGAAAACTGTTTTATTTTCTTAGAAGATAATTATGTCGAATATGATTCCTTTACAGCGCAATGAGCTGCACAAAGTCGCAGGAATCTCACCTTCTTTTTGCATTTTTAGATGAGGAATAAATTTTTAGACTCGAAATATAAAGGAGCCGAACACCAATAAATATTTGTTTGCTCATGTTCGACTTGAATTTAGTCGAAAAGAAATAAATAAATAAAGTAATAAGTAAAATTATAAATATACTCAATAGTACACGTTGTTATTAGTGTTATTCCGCTGGAGAACACCGAGTAGCACTGTGGAATAACACACAAAATAGCAACGCCGTGTGATTCAGGTGGTATTCACGGTGTTACTGGTGTTATTCCGAAGTGTAACACCGCGGAATAACACTGATAACACTAATAACACCGCAGTGTAATACCGCAGAATAACACCGATAACACTAATAACATGTAATTAATTGCTGAGTATTTACATGGGAAAAAAAGAGGGTATAACGAAAAATCGGAAGATTTACATAAATACCACTCTATTTTTTACATTTTAAACACATGAACTTCAAATTCTTAATTACATATTACTTTTAGTACGCTTAAATTTTTATATGATATGAAAATTTTGGATGATATAAATCTAAAAGGAAAAATTAGAAATGTAAATAGATAAAAGTTAGGTGGTTAGTATCTAAATGTACCTTATAGTTCAACCCTTTATAAGGAATATTATTTTTAGATTAAAAAAATTATTAATATCATAATGGTGGACTTAATTACTACTTAATAGTGATAACAAGAAAATTGGTATAATTAATGTTTAAAATAAATTAATTTATATATTCATATTAAAAAAAATTAATTAATGCTTAAAATAAATTAATTTATATATTCATATTAAAAAAAATAGCTCCATCACAACTTGAAGAACCAACCATTCAAAATGATAACTAAAGGTTTCCTTTCAAAGGCAAGCACTGCTGAGCACTTTTTTATTTTAAAAAAGAGGCGCAATTAATGCACACTTATATTATATTCTAATTGGATATAAATATTAATGTATTTGTATATATTCAATGTGCTTATTTATCGTCTTTATTATGTCTTTTTGTATATTTATATTATATCACAAAGTGGAAATTCGAGCAAATTGAAGTTTTGGCGCCTAGGCGATGGGATTTGGCGCCTAGGCTATGGGACTTGGAGCTTCGGCGTCAGCACTGGCCTTATGGAGCACAATTACAGAGCAGACTAAAACTTCGCGCTGGACTTGTAGCACGAAGCGCTGGACTTCGAGCGTTGGGGCGCAATCTTGCAACGTCTAGGCGCCAGATTTGGATAGAAAAATACCGAACGCACGGAAACCCGACATTGGAGATTGGGTGTTGCAGAGCTAGAATGGCAATGCCTAGGCACCGCGACACCAGCGCCAAGGCCCTACAGAAAAGAAGAATGAAGCGTTGTGCCGCTATCTATGAGAGCTCGGACGCTGACACTCGAATATTCTTGGTTATTGCAATTTGATGCTTCAGATTATTTGTTGGATGTATAAATTGGATGAGCAAAATGTTCGGGGGCCCTTTCACTTGTTTTTCTGTCATTTTCTTGAGAGACGAATTGATGGGAAAGTCAAGAGATTTTATGCAAGGAGTTTGTATGTGAAGAAAGGACAGATTGGGGAGGATCAAGAGACATAACTTTTGCTTGGCTCTCTTCATCCATCTTGCTTGAAAAGGAGGCAGATAAGTACACTTTGGCTTGGATATTCTATTGGTTTTTTTGTATAAAACTCTGCATTTGATATCATTGTTTAACTCAAAGTTTAAGTGGATGTTTTTCTTGAAGAAAAATGAGTATACCTTCTTATTTCTGCCATTGTTGATAATCAATTAAAATAAGGTTGGGTTAACTTTTAATTAAATTTACTTCCTATTTGTCCAGTAAGAATGTTAACATCCATTGTGAATTATGCAATCCGGAAGAATACATAGTGGAATGATAGAAGTTAACCACATATGATCTAGGAGGTTACGCTTACATTCAAGAAGTTAATTTAATTGGATTGGTCAAGGGATTTAGGGAACTAAACTCTTGTCAGTCAAATTTCCTTAGACCACCGGAAGAGGATGAGGGACAGGCCAACTCTTGTTTGACATTAACTTTTAATCACTTGTTCAATTTATATTGTTCACTAAAATCAATTCAAGGGAAAACTTCTTAAGACTTGAATTTCTTACAAGCATTCTTCTGCTTGCTCGATTAGATTAGTTTTTCATAGCTTAAGGATTAGTTAAAACTTTAACTTACATTTTGAACATTTCAAGCTTGAACCAATAATAGTAGGCTGGAACTTTTCTTTCTTTGAAACTTCCTTATTCCCTATGGGATAGACAACCGAATTTAAATATGGTATTATTGATACGCCATATATACTTATGTGAGCAGCTCGTGCTTTGTAACATTTGTTACACGTCATGTTCTTGGCGCTATTGCTGATGAACGAAGGTAAATTTTAATGTATGAAAATTTTAGTTGAACTTGTAGTTCTTTGATTTAAAAATTGTATTATTTCTTTTTCCTTGTATTTATATTTTTTTTTTACTAAAATTCAAAAATATCATGTTTAATTGTTCAGGTGTATCTTTTCTTTCTGCTGCATAATATCTATTGTCTATTTTTATCTTGTTTGTTATTTTCTTTAGCATAGAGTCTCTTGCTAGTGAACCTAATTGGTGTATGCGTAGTGTAGGATCTTTAGAGCTTGAACCCTACGCATCTAAGCTTTGGAGAACTGTGAATAAAATTAGAAAAAAAGAATTCAACAGCTTTGGGAAAAATGACAAATAATGCCTAGAATAACTTAGATGCCCGTGAACATCATAACATGCTTAGACCCTTGAGAGACTTTGCTAATTCTACGATAAATGATCCTACGATAAATGTAATCCATCCTAGTATCCCGATCCACCTAAAATTTACCTATTTTTAGTGCACTTTTATAAGCATTTTATATACATTTTTGATGATATTGCATTTTAAAGAAATGTATTTTGCATGTTCTTGGTTTCAACTACATGAAATGAATATTTAGAGAAAATGAGGGAAAAATGGAGCAAAGTTTGGCTACTTTGTGTGGCGCTATGGCGCCACCCTTGGCGCCATAGTAGCACCCTACAAACGAATTTGACACTATAGTGCCGCATCTTGGCGCTATAGCGCCAGTAACTATCATTCTAAAAAATACATTGAATTTGGCCGAAATTTGAAGAGGCGCTTGAAACAACCTATGGTTATTTTTAGAGATCTATTAAATGGAAACATTTTGGCAGAAAAATAAAGACTTTTAGAGACTTTATAAGGCATGGGAGAGGACTTTTAGTGAGATTTTTAGTGTTCTTTTTAATGCGTGTGTGTGTGAGTAATTGTTGTGAAAGAGTTTGAAGATTGCTGGAAGGAAACTTCATAAATTTGCTTGAGGAGAAGGCATCAGGTACTTTGTATTTGTATTTATGTTTTAGTTGAATGACTTATATTTCAATGCAAATCATGTGTTTTTATTTAATCTCCATGAATTCTTAGTAGTTCAATTTTCCTTGTGTATTGGAATTAATCTTGTGGGATGAGTATGATTTAAATACTTTTTATATTACAAAAATTGTGATGGTATTTTCATCGATTCTTCATTGACTTTGCAAATTGACCACTTGTAAGGTTAAAATCTGCCAAGAAATATAATGATCTGGGAGGGCTATGATTTCACCTAACTAGTGAATACCACACTTAAACTTGGGCAGAGCCGTTGCGATCATTTGAGGGGAGTGCAAATAGATAGGGAGATAAGTCTTGATGGGCGTAGAATTGATGTTTCTAGGGTAGCAGACTAGATTTTTTTATCAATTTGGTTTAGAGTTTAGATTGTAAGGGTTACTAGTAGGTCCTATAGAGAGGACACAGTAGATAACCTGGAGGTGAGAGACCAGAATCTACTTAGCACTATTACACAAGCTGATGAAAAACTCTAAATTAATTAATATTCTTTGCTAGCACTGAAAGGGGATAAAGGATAGAAAAGCTCCTGTTTGACACAATACCACATTTTGTATTTTTAATCATTCAAATCCTACACTTATTAACTACTATTTTGTAATTAGAAAGATCTTTTCATAAAATTTAAACTCGTTTTTATATTTAATTAGTCTTTTGAACTTTAGTAAAGTTTTAAATCTAGTTGTTACTTCTTGCTTAAAATTATTTTTTACTATTAGAAGCATGTCGATGTTGTTCTCCTATTATACTTATCTGTAATTTAGATAGAATTTTCTAAGTTAATATTAAGAGTTACGGGTTTCCTCATGGGATTGATACTGGGATTTTTAAGAAAAATCCTATATTACTTGAAACGATATGTATACTTGCGTAGTACGTCTAGTGTGAAACCTTATTATATAATTTCTAAATCCTTACATTTCTTCACACAAGCCACCGAACATAAATTAAGACAAGTGTTTGGTAAATTTAAGAATTATAAATATGCACGTAATTGCATGTTGGGTCATATCCACACCCCTATCGTAGAAGCCAATACATTTGAATTAAAGCATGTCATCATCCATATGGTGCAGATAATCAGTTTAGGGGGACAACTTCTAAAGATACAAACCTTCATTTAGCGAGCTTACTAGAACTCTGCGCTACATTTCGCTACAACGGGGTCTCCAATGATGCCGCGAGGATAAGGCTTTTCCCTTTCTCCTTGAGGGATAAAACCAAAATGTGGCTAAACTTCTTAGCTCCTGGATCAATTAGAACTTGTAACTAGTTTGCCTAGAAAGTCCTAGAAAAATAGTTCCCACCTTCAAAAGTGTCCAAACATAGAAATGATATTACTTCCTTTAGCCAGTTTGAGGGTGAGTCGATCTATGAAGACTAGGAAAGGTTTAGGGAACTCCTTAAGAAGTGCCCCCACCATGATTTACCTAATTGGTTGATTATCCAAATTTCTTACAATGGGTTGGTAGGATCTCCTATGCCAATCGTTGACATAGTTGCAGGTGGATCTCTTGTGTCAGAACCTTTTGATGAGGCTTAATCTTTAATAGAAGAGATGACAACGAATAACTTCCAATGGCCTTATAATAGAGTGAACCCTATGATTGTAGCTAGCATACAGACACTGATGTTCTTTTCATTTTGACTTCCCAAGTGACAGTTATCTCTAAAAAATTAGACTAAGTAGGGTTAAATCAATCACACTTATCACCAGTCATAAAGGATAATTCATATGGATAACTGGTGGGTCGAATTGCTTTACCCATCGAGAACATGAATTTCATCAACATCAGGATAAATAACCCATATTTCAATTTGAAGGTTCTTGAAATGCAGATTCTGTATACTTGCTTTGAAATCATTTCATATAGCTATTTGTGAATTATTTTGAGGGATCTGAGGTAAAAATGCAGTTGATTATGAGTTGCTTTATGGTCTAAATTCGAACTGTCGAAGGGATTCATTCCTCTTGTTTTCAATCATTTGAGCGGCAAGCTTTGGCTTCGTGAGTAATTTGAAAATGATTTTAATACAAGTCAGTAAAGTATGGTTTGAATAGATAATGCACTATTATGATTACTTTCAATATCGGTGATTCGGGAAGTGGCTATGTCCACTTGGTGATCTTGATCCTTTGTTGTTGATTCAAAATTTGAGAATTTTTGAATTGCACGTCAATGATTCATATGTGCTTACATACCATCTATCTCTTGCATGGAAAGTTATATTGGTGGAATCATTGATATGGTATGAAAATTTATGTGCTTGTAATGGGAAAAGCAAATTCTAATTGATATGAGAATAGGCAAGTATAAAAAACTTAGTTATTTTGTTTGGTATATGTCTATGAAGCTTTTAGATCACTTGTGCTATTGATGCTTCATATAATTATGTTCATGATTCCCTTAATTGTTTTAGTTATATTCTTTGGTGGTTCGTACATGGGTCTGGATTGGATGGCCTGGTTGGAATTTTCCAATAAGGGTGAACTTGTAAAAGTCAGCCAAAGAGCTAACTTCAGCTTCAGAGAAAATCAAAGCATGCTTTCCAGCCTTTTTTGACCCTTTTTTTAACAAATCATCATTCTGCTCTTCCCTCAGATAAGTCATGGTATATTTGTGGAAAAACTAGCTTGTCACCAAGTGAGGAACAATGTACTTCAGTACCCACGACAGTAGCATAAGAGGTTTTACCAACGAAGTTTGGGTCTGCCTCAAACAGTTCAGCAGCCATGCTACCAGAAGAAACACCCCAAACAAATAACTAAACAGAAATCAAGGTCAAGAAGAAACCATGCCAC
>NEWO01000026.1:159260-187083 GCA_003013225.1 Phalaenopsis aphrodite
CAAATAAATAGGGAAATAATCTTTGAAGGGTGTAGAGTTAGAGGACTTTAAATTAAC
Source organism: Phalaenopsis aphrodite (assembly GCA_003013225.1). Taxonomy (NCBI): domain Eukaryota; kingdom Viridiplantae; phylum Streptophyta; class Magnoliopsida; order Asparagales; family Orchidaceae; genus Phalaenopsis; species Phalaenopsis aphrodite. The sequence goes on from NEWO01000026.1 coordinate 159,318, forward strand.
AGGTTAAAGCCCCCAACTTCGTTTATTGTTTTAGGTTCTGATATGAGATGTTAGCCCCCAGGTGGAGGAAATCGGGGGAACTCTAAAGTGAGAGCTAGTATCTTCCCTACCTAGTCGGTCTTCAGAACTATTCAAACTTTAAATTAGTCAATGTTCTTTATAGCATCTATTGTAAGGTTGAAGAATATTATTGCTCCTTTTTGGCACAAAACAATTTGCATACTTCCACAACATAATTTCTATACTTATTACTGACTCATGATAAGGAGAAAAATATTTTTATATCAAGTGTTTTTCTTTTACATAAAATCAAGTTATCTTTAGAAGTTTTGTTGTTTTGTCAAAATATCAAAAATACCAAAAAGAATTGAATTTTACCTACTGTGAAAAAATCTATAGTTTAAATAATTGTCTTTTTAAAATAGAATGTTCATTGATAAATAGTGCATATTACTTATTTTTCCTATGGGTTCGATATTCATGTCTTAATCAAAAAGTCATATATTACTTGATAACGATACGTATATTTGCGTAGTATCCCAATATGTATATATATTAAAAAGTTAAATTCTTATTTTCTTCAGGATCAAGTTTTGGTTCTGTTACAAAGTAATGAAAAATAAGTGAAAAATATCATCAAAGACATTGTTATACTGTTGCATATAAATAGTTGGAATCAAGTTTTTGGCACAATTGCCGGGAAAGATTTCAAAAATTTATTGAAAGCAAAATTTCTATTTTAGAAAGTCTTATTTAAACTTTAAAAGTTATTGTAGAAATATCTTATTATAGTATTTTATTTTTATGTTAGTGTATGTGTAGTTCAGGTTCTGAAGGACTAGTGCCATACAATTCTGAATTAGAGAGATTTGTTAAAAAAAATCAGAAAAAGCAAAAAAAAATTATAATTTTGAAAATTTAAAAAAACTTACAGAAATAGCAAACAAAAATGATCACAATGTTGAAATTCATCAAGAATATAGACCTTTATGAGATTATGTCAACCCTACGGTAGATGAACTTCATTGTAGTATTCAAAAACCTACTTTAGTGGCTAATTCATTTGAACTTAAACCTGCTATTATCCAAATGACATCAAATAATCAATTTGAGGGATCACCAATTGAAGATCCAAATTTACATCTTGCCAATTTTCTAGAATTGTGCGCTACATTTAAATATGATGGTGTAGCCATAAGACTTATGTTATTTCCTTTCTCACTGAGGAAAAAAGCTAAGATGTGGTTGAATTTGTTAGCACCTGGATCTATCAGATCTTGGGGTGATTTAGCACAAAAATTTCTTGCTAAACATTTTCCACCATAAAAAACTGCGAAGCTTAGAAATAATATTACATCTTTTAATCAGTTTGAAGGAGAATCTATTTATGAAGCATGTGAACGATTTAAAGAACTCTTAAGAAAGTGTCCACACCATGCTATACCAGATTGATTAATAATTCAAACTTTTTATAATGGATTAGTTGGGTCTCTTAGATCTATTATCGATGCCACTGCTCGTGGTTCATTGATGTCAAAACCATTTCATGACGCTTATGCTTTAATTGAAGAAATGAACACCAATAATTTTCAATGGCCTTTTGAGAGGGTGAATCCTAAGAAAGTAGCCAATATTTATGAATCTGATGCATTTACTATGCTAGCAAATTAAGTTGTTGTAATTTTCAAAGAAGTTAGACCAATTTGGAATGAATTTTTTCTTAACCTATTTCCATGATTGAAGATAATTTATTAGGTCAAATGGTAGATTTTCAAGCAACATTAGAAACTTAGAATGTCATAAATTCATTCTTATTAGTTTTTTTCTTTTAGTTGATAGATTGTATGCTAATTAAATTAATCTATTTATGTGTGGAATCTTAACATAAATCCATAGTGCAAAATTTTCTCACTTAACCACTTCAAAATTTCTAGCATAAAAAATGAGTTGTCTATTTTTTTGTCCTCCAATTTATTGACTTTATATGCATGAACACATATCTATTATGATTAAAGGTTTAAGACATACTTTTTTTTTTAAATCATAGTAAATATATTTGACAAAAAAATACTTTTAAAATATTATAGGATAAAAAAAACTGGAAAAGAATTAAGGGTAGCTACTTTACTTCTAAATACCTTTTATAATAAATCTCAAACATATATGTAGTAAGGAAAAAGAGTTTTTATGCATTAAAACATGATTAAAGTGCAGAAGCTATAATGGAAGAGGAAACTAACACCAAGATAGATTATTGCCAGATAGGGAAGAACTTATATTAATTTTTGCTTGAAAATAAGAAAACATGAAACCATGTGATCAAAGTCATGAGAGAGCAATCATAAACACAAAGTGAGTTCCTTACCTTCATTGTATAATTATTTTTCATTTGAGAGAGGAGGCAATGGTAGTTAGTCATTAAGAAGGCTGAGTCATTGCATTTGGTATTTTTTAAGTTTTCAAGCAATAAAACCTTTGCAAATTTATATGTAAATCATCATAATATCTATTTCTCTTGAGGCAGTTAAAAGAGACACAAAATAGTGCTCAATATCGTTATGTATTTATTTATTGATATTAGTTTAAATGACTTCTAGTTTTAACCAACATTTTAAATGCTTGGAATTTGATTTTACTTGTGGAAATTTTATAAATCATAGCTAGATAAATGTTGCAAACACTTTTATCTTTTTTAGTAGTTGTAAGATCTCAATTATAATGTTTAAAATGAAAGAAAATAAGAATTCATATTATTTCACGAATTTATTAACATTACTTTGAATTTTATAATATTTTCTTAATTTCCTTTTACACAAATTTTTGTCATCCAAATTCAATGGAAAATATGATTTTATATGACTAATAATACTCGTAAATAGAGAAATAAGTTCACTATCAATTTCTTATAAAACAATGGCAAAAAATATTACTTCAAACTGAAATGATTCTTATTTTTATAACTAGAAGTAACTCTTGATAAATACCAATAAGAATTTTTTATAATTGAGCTTTTTAACCCTTCGTCTTTCCAACACCTTCATTATATTTGAGAATTATTGAGTGAGTAAATTTAGGCAATGACAAAGTTCAAGGTAACTTTGTCATTTAATTACGGTTGATCATATTATATATTTGATTATTTAGGTCTTAATATAATGTTTGCTTTTAAGACCTAAATTTAGAATGACATTACACATCATGATATATAATATAAATTTATTTGAATCATATTCTAATCATGGTCAAATGATCTTCAAATCATATTAGAATCATCTTTGCATCATAATCAAATTATCTTTCAATCATGATCGAATCATCATCAAACCATCTTTGAACTATATTTGAACCAATATAGATCCATTTTCAAACCATGGTTGAATTATCTTCAGATCATTCATCATCAAAGTAACTTTTAACTATATTTGAACCATTATAGTTCCATCTTCAAACCATGATTGAATTATCTTAGAATCATTTTCAAACCTTATTCAAACTTTTGAATAACATTTGAATATAATGTATATAATGTTTGATCATGGATTGAAAATACTGTGAAATAAGTTTGAAGATAGTTAGATTTTGTTTGAATATGACTCAATCACAACTGAAAAATTATTTAAGCATGATTTGAAGATGATCTGATTATATCTTGAAAATGACTCAAAGATGGTTGATTATGACTCAAAGATGACTATTTTATTTTATTTTCTTTCTCTTATTATTTATTTTGAATTTAAATCATTTAATGATGTATTATAATCATACATACAAACAAATAATATATTGCTTTGGTCAAATATAAACCTAGGGTTGTAATGAAAAAATGGTCATAATGTCTAAAGCAAATGAATTCATTAGCAAGCAACATAGATATCTATTTAGTATTGTAATTCCTTAAGGCCCCCTAATTCATCAACTATTATTGATGATGATGTGAAAATGGGTATTTAATGCTGGACCAAGGAAAAAACATGTAGGAATTTCTTTTCATCCAAAATCTATAAAAAACTTAGAGAAGAGACAACATGGATAAAATTCCCAAGTTTAAGGTGATGCCAACCATTAAATTTGAATAATATTTTATATGCTTTAAGATAACATTCCTAAGTTTGAAGTGATGCCAAATATTAACATATAGTTTGATGAGTACTATTATGTCTTATTATCAATGAAGAATGTGTAGTACTTGCAGTAAGATACATCATATACCCGACTCATAAAAAAATTATAAAACTAACACCTGGTCAAATAAAATTCTATAGAGGCCTTAAATTTATTTCATAATAATATATATCAATACATTCATTCAAACAAGATAAATCTTTCATTAATTCACTATATATTTATTTATCTATGTTTTAATCATTTATTATTTAGTTAATAATTTATTTAAAATATGTTTTGTTATAACTTATGAATTGCACTCATTTGTGTTATGAATGTAGCATTTTAGCCAACAAATTACACATTGTTATGTTATGGTTTTTGGATTGCTTTCTACTATATTATAGCTCTTAGATTAGGCACAAAGTTTGAAATTGTCAAAAAAAATATTCACAATAATATAAATCTAAAAAAAAAATATTATTTATAGAGTAAATTGTCAAAACAGTCTCAGACTATTTGTCCCAAAGTATGAAATTGCCAAAATTATCTATAAACTCTTTAAATTGAGGTTGAAATGGTTACAATGGAGAATTATTAGAGCACAATTTTAAAATATTTAAAAATTATTTGCTATTTCTATAATTTCTAGGATTAAAAGGGTCCCACATAAATAGTGTAATGTTTGGCCAATTTACTCGTTATTTATCTCAGAGTACTTATATAAATTTATGTGGACTTCCTTATCGGAAAATTTCCTCACAAGCTTCTAATCAGCTGTAATGTGCTGGTTTATCTTCCGACCTCAGTGACGATTTGAAGCATAAAACTCTCACCACAGAAGCTGCTTCGCCGCTGCGACGCCGCCATGAGCATCCAATCATCCTTCGCCGGAGCTGCCCTCCCGCTCCCAGTAGCCGTGCCGCCGAAACGCCGCTGCCTTGGTTTAATCCGAGCCAAAGGTGAGAAAACCATAAGTTGCTTCTTCTGCGTATGGCCGCATTTGGTTGATGGGTTTTATGTATTGAATCTCGGAGTATGCAAGGTTTCTTTGATTCATCGACTGTATGTAGCTCATTTTGAAATCTGCAGAATTAGTATGGTTTTATTCATCGTTCGTCCCTGTTTTCTGGTGTGCACTGTGCAGCTTTGTATGGCTATGTTTGGTTTTTATGGAAGATTGTTTTAAAGAGAGTTTTATTGTGATTTTTGTGGCATTGATTCTTGCAAGAATTGGTGGAGTTGATTTGTTGGAACTTTCTGAACGTAGCTCAGGATATATATTGGTAATGTTTTTGCTTTTTCTTTTTTAATGTGAACGAATATGGATTAGTTCTTTTCTTGTTTGATACTTCTTAGTATTGAGGATGAAATGTTAATCGGGAAGAGCAGGATGGAGTCTGAAATATATGTAGTTTCATATCAAGAACGTTATGTTCTTGATGAAATTCTAATTATAAGTGTAGATTTGAGGTTACAATTATTATGGGAACGCTGCTATATTGATCTTAATCTACCAGCTTCTGAATATTTTAGCAAGTTAACTCTGTAGTCTTTATTTGTTTCAGTTGCTTTTTAAGAAAAATTCATTCAGTTTCTTTCCTTTTTAGCTTATAAATTAGTGGAATATTTCAGGTGCTTAAGCAAAATCCATGTCTATATATTTTTTTATGAATAAAATGGCTAAGATGCCAAATTAAGCGCCTGCTTGAAGTCTATCTTTGTACAGTGTTTTACATTAGCTTTTATTGAAATTAATCGATAATAACTGCTCAAAGAAGGTGAAAACTCTTAATGGTGTGATGCAAGGTCCATTATTCCATAGAAAAATTTATTAATGTTGCTAATTCTAATCCTTGTCATGATTTTGTTTATTTATTTATTTATTTATTTGAGAATTGGCAAGATTGTTTGAAAGTTAAGTGGGAATGCAAGGAGAAAAAGAAATTGATCACTATGTTCCAAAAATAAATTTCCTATATCTAACTTATGAATGAATTAAGCTTTGCATCATACCCTAAAACAATAAATTTAAATGCTCTCTGCATGCTCATGATGTATGGTTTTGTAGAATAGATCATGATGTTGTGATAACAACATAATGGATCTTAAATTCTTCAATTTTTAGAAATGCGAACTTTTTGTGTTAAATTTTGATTTTGATTTTTTGTTGTAATGAGTTGATTGAGTTTGTGGACATTTGTTTTTACATGCATTTGAATCCTATTTCTACTATTGTGGCTTTCAACCGGTAGTTACATTCTTGCATCCGATTTCCTATTTTTGGTGTTGATTATATCATTTTTTATTGAAATTTCTGATTGTGAATGTTTGATGTTTCAATTGGTAGCTCCATCTGTGGTTTTTATTGTTGTTTCTGTCTGTTTATGGGTTTTTTTGCTTTCTGCCGTTTTTTCTCTTGGTGGATCCTTATCTCTATTATTGCTGTTGTTTCAACTACTCTTATAGGGCTCTAGCAATAATCATTAGGCTGCAGCTTTCTATAATTCAGTCCTGTGGCAGTAGCTTCTTTAGATAAGCTTTTTGTTCCTCGTTGATGTTCTATAGTGCTTTTAAATAAGGGGCATTTACATACATACCACCCAGTCTTCTATATTTATATATCTAACTCCTCATATCACATAAAAATTCCCCCATTTTAACTTAAAGTAAGTGAAATACATATTTTAATGCATAGTAAATTGACATGTATGTAAAAATTGATTTTTAGGTGTTAGATATAATTGCATAGAAATTGAGTGGTATGTATGTACCTCTTTGTTTAAATAACGGCACCAGAGACATTTAAAATCATGTTTGGCTGAATAAAATTTTAATTTGAATGTGCAAATATTTTATCTCTTGAATTCAAACCTTCGGACTAAGAATGAGGCTTGAAATTTTTGGAGAGGCTATTTCTCATACAATTTGAGGCCTGCTTTTCAGATGACGTCTTTCCTATTACTTCCTCTTTTCCCCTACTAATCATCTTTATTGTTATTGGTTACACTATGATTGCGTTTTATCAGATTTACAGCAATCTAGTTTTCTTTCTCTTACTTGAGATTTCATTTATTTGTGTCTTATATTATTCTAACTTGTCATTATTTTCTTGCATGCCAAAATTTTTTTTTTGCTTGAATTTAATTTTATCTTTTATGGTTTTCATCCAAGATGGTCAATAGTTGTTTAAGTTTGATAGCTTGTGTTTTTTGAAAATTGTATGCTTAGTGCATTGTTTGATCGCTTCTATATCTACATGGCTTATTATATACATGTTAGGAACTCTATATTCTACGACACATGACATCAATTATTTTGATTTGTTATGCATTGTTTTCCAATTTACAACATTTTGTAGTAGAACCTTCCGAGAAGTCTGTTGAGATTATGAGGAAGTTCTCAGAACAATATGCGCGGCGCTCCGAGACATACTTTTGTGTTGACAAAGGAGTGACGTCTGTTGTCATCAAGGTATATCCAATGCATACTTTTGTTTGATTTAGCGCTTTCAGCTTCATAACTAATAAACAATCAGATATCTTCGTATTGTGTTTTTGTAATAATTATTGGGACATTTACATACATAGCACACAATTCGTATGTGTTTACATATCTCACACCTAAACTTTCAAATTTACACGCATAGCGCTCAATATTTAATATTACCTAAAAAATATTACCACTTTTTAAAAGTGAAATATATCTTTTCATGCATAGGTTTAAAGCACTAAAGTGCTATGTATGTAAATATGAAAGTTTAGGTGTGAGATATGTAAATACATAAGAATGGTGTGCTGCATATGTAAATTTCCCACCATGATGATTATATAGGAGGGAAGTTCTTCTTCACGAGCAAATCTTTTTTTTCCCCCTTCCAATAGCTCTTCTGATTCATCTTCTATACTTTCCATTCCTTTTATTTGAGAGTGCCCGTCCCCTTATTACATTTCTTTTATCTTGACCATAAGATGAGTGATATATAGATGAAGAATAATATTATAACATTGTTTTTATTCTATTTATAGCTTCAAAAGGATTAATGACCGCGCCTACTTCCGCGGTATCACATAACTCTGCCGAACGGGGGTTCGCTATTATTCCTGCAATTGCGAGAGACAGCCCAAGGATGCATCTTTTATTTCTACAACAAGTTTCTTTCTACTTTATGTTTTCCTTTCCGGTTGTTTCCTATTACTGAACTTTCTATTCAGGTTATTTTCTCAAGGGACTTTTGTAAAGGTTGTTTTATGGTTTTTCATTTTTCAGTTTTGCTGATTTAATGAATTGAGAGTTTTTTCTCTAGTTTTATGCTCTTTGGAGTGTTGTATCCTCTTCCTTTTGTTAGTGGTGTTTCTATATCTTACTTAGATACAGATGGGGAACCTTTTGACTTCGTTTCTTGTCATTTCGCCGTCCAACTTGCTGATTTCAACCGGGAAAGTCGCGGACAACGTTGAATCTACTGTCCAATAGCAAATTTATCCCTGCAATCCCTTTCAAACGTTGTCAACCACCTTTTCCTCACTATTTTACAACCACCTCCCTATGAAATATACTTCCCAAATAACCTGTAGGAGTTCGAGAACAATATCATTTAGTATCAGAGCCCGACAAGCCCTAAATTTTTAAGGATTTATCTTTCTTGCTCCAAATCTAAAATTCCAAAAAATATATATCTTCTCTATACCCAAATCATTTTTATTGTTGTCCTTAGCCTCAACCCTAAAATTTCACAATCCAACTTTCCTACATTTACCAAAATTTCACCCATACACCTATCACCAAAACCTATGCCCGTCCAACCTTGATTTGCAGTCCTATACTCACCGGAAACCTTAGCAATTTGTAACTGGGGCTTGTTGCATTTTAGAGGAAACAGTCTGGTGAGGTCACCCATAGCCACAACAGTGGCTCACCAGATTAAGAGGGAAGTGAATCCCCTCCATTGGAAATTTTTCAGTGACGAATAACTAATATCTTAACTGTTTTATATGAAATATCAGAGGAGAATTTAGTATCTTTGAGTAAATGTAGATTTATCAGATTTTGATAATTGCATTGATCTAGATGAATTCATCGAGGGCTCCAGATAGTGAAATGAGTTGTTGAATATAATAATATTCCCCTTGACAGAAGGGTAAAACTGATGGTCATCAAGTTGATGAAGAATACTTCCTTATGGTGGAAAAATTTGAAGCGCTTATGCTAGCGTGTGGGAATAAGTAAAATCACTATTTTGTTTAAGAAGAAACAAGCATGCAGCGTAAGTACCAAAAAAAATTACATATATGATATATTCTTGAAACTTCACTATTACATCAATATAATCTCTCAGTAAAGGAGTACATTGTTGAGTTCGAGCAGCTTATATTAAAGTGTGAACTTAGTGAGCTCTAGGAGAATATCATAGCTAAATATCTGGGGATATTTAGACCATCCATTGGAAATATGGTACAATTACAACCCTATTAGATATTATAGGATGTCCATACCCTAGCTTGGAAGGTAGAGAGATTACCCAACAGTATCAATTGCAGACCACCCTTCAAATGGGGTTTAACTACAGGATCGGTAAGCAAGAGCACACCTAGTGGTGCATCCCAGCTAACCCCTCTAGAGGAAGAACAAATTCAGAGTGGAGAAAACGTAGAATGCACCAGTGCTCCCAAATCCATCCTAGTCAAGAAGTGTTTTAAGTGTCATGACTTTGGACACTTGCATCTGATTTTCCTAACAAAAAGGTGATATCTTTCACTAAGCACGCTACAATGGAGGTGGCAGAGAGTGAAGACCCAGAGGAAGAGAATGGACAAGAGTATTGCTACTTGCAGATGAGGGAGAGATAATAGTTTGATGGGTTAATCAAACTGAGCCTACAAAAGAGCAAAAATAGCTCCGTCACAACATATTTTGTACTCATTGCATAGTGAAGGAAAAAAAAAGTGCATTCTCATTATAGATGGAGACAATTGTGAAAATGTGATATCTACACAGCTGGAGGACAAATTGAGCATCACTACTCGGAAGCCAGTTTGCTGACTTTGTTGATGAAGGGGAGTAAAATCAGTGTTGACATGACATGTATCGTGGAATTTTTTATCGGAGATAAGTTCCAAGAGCAAATATGGTGTGATGTGGTACCTATGGATGCGTGTCACACCCTATTAGATCATCCTTGGTAGTACGATTGGTCATGATGGCTACAAGAACATATATTCTTTCATCAAAAAGATGAAAAACACGTTGTACTCTTGTCTTGGAAGAAGTCCGAGGTGTTTAAGGATGTGGTGTACGAATTATCTTTCTACAAGTTTTTAGAAAAGTACTAGTAGAACTAACATTTTTTGTCCTAGAAAGTGATGAGCTTGAGGAATTGATACCAGCAAAAGGCAGCCGCCATTAAAAGCAATCCAACATGTCGTCACTTTAGATAGAAATGGGAAAATTTTGAACTATTTCTGGAAGGCCCTGAGGAGTAAGTTTTGCACTAAATTTTAGTTCAGTTCAGTAGCACACTCATAAACAAATGGTTAGATTATAATGATGAACTACTATTTTGGAAATCTCTGTAAGTATTTTATGAGAAATAATATCAGACAGTGAGATCCAGGTGTTTCTTGAGAAGAAGAAGCAGCTATTCCTACTAAGGAAGAATGACATGCACCAGCTTCTGCGGTATCGCGGAACCTCGCCTAATGAGTGATCGTAGTTATTCCCGTGATCGTGGGAGATGGCTTGTGAAACAGCCTTTTATTTTTTTTCTATTTTGACAGCATGTTTCCTTTATTTTTCTTTCCTTTCTAGTTCTTTTTTATTTCTCTAGTTTCTACTTAGGTTATTTTCTCAAGAGACCTTTATATAGGTTGTATTGTGGTTTTAGATTTTTTCAGTTTTGCTGATTTTATGAATTATGAGATTTTTCTCTAGTTTTGTGCTTTTCCCAGTGCTATATCCTCATCCTTTTACAAGTAGTGTATCTATATCTTGCTTAGGAACAAGTGGTGGAACCAAATCACCGCCTGTATCTTATCGTTTCACCATCCAACTTGCTGATTTCAGCCGGGGCAGTCATTGACGATGTTGAATCTGCTGTCCAACAACAGATTTATCCCCACAATCCCTTCCAAACACCTTTGACCACATGTATTAGCCTTCCATTATCATTCCACAACCACCTCCCTTTGAAATCCAATTTTCAAATACCTTCTAGGAGCCTTATGACAGTATCAATGCCTGATTAATTCATTGAAAGAAAGACGAGCAGTGGGACATTAGTAAAATAGTGGCGTGTAAATTAGAGTTCAGAATTGGTCACTTCCTTGCCTTCAAAGTGTTATGGAAAACTTGGGTTATACCATATAGTCAAGCATTTTTTATTCTTACAAATTTAAGAAAGTCCGTGTTTATTACCGTTTCCACAAACTTAGCATATCAACCTTTCTCATGCAGTTGGACATTGTCACTGGGGAATTTTATTATTTTAATAATAGATTTTTTTATGAAAATAGAACAAATCAATCAAATATTTTAACTGATCAAATAAGTTTTCTTACAATTTTAGCACACATAATGAATTATTATGCTGAGTGATCGTAGTTAAATTCATGCTTGATTTCTTTGGTTTAGGGGTGTAAATGAGTCTAGTCGAGTTCGAGCTAAACTCGAGCTCAACTTGTGAGATGTATGCTTCGTTGTAACCTGATCTTGAATTCGACATGTTTCACTTCCTCCTCGTTGCCACCAACATTCCTTTGTTGTCGCCACCACTGCAAACCATCCCGAACCACCTAGCTGATCTCCACCACTCTTGGATAGACTTTAGGGGTGCTTGCTTGTGCGTTTTATGTTTGTTATCATTTATTTCCTATTTGAAGAGTCATCGTTGTATTCCTATTTGAATTGAGCAATAATATTTCTATTTTTATTATGGTTTGGGTTAACTTTGTTATCATTTGATATCAAAGCTACCCTAAGCCTAGTCTTATCCTGGTGTTTCCGAGCATCCACTATAACCCAAAAATTTTCCATCCTACAACCAAATAACATTTCTACTTCCACAAATCCCAAACCCTAATCATGGCACCAAGAAGATATATGCCCGAGCCTTCTCGGGAAGAGATACGGCGAGTCTTTTGTTGTTTACAACAGAGGCTTGTGGAGATTGATAAGATAACCCAGGGAGGTTATCCTCGATCGAGATCGGAGGAGTCGAAAGGGAGAAAGAGAGGAGGATCTGAATGTCTTCCATAGGGAGAATTTCAGCAATGAAGAAGACATACCTCATCATTTCAGAATCAAGTATTAGAGGAGGCTTAAAGAGGGCCATCTAAATCCCTTCCATAGGGAGAATTTCAGAGAGGAGATATTATTTGGAGGGCACAGAGACTTTGACATCAAATTAGATTTGCCAGAGTTTGTTGTAGGTATGAATCCAGATGATTTCATTGAATGGATATAAAGAGTTGAAGGAATTTTCGAGTATGAAGAAGTGTCGGAGGATAGAAAGTTGAAACTAGCAAGCATCAAGTTGAAAAAGAGAGCCTCCTTATGTGGGAAATTGCAAAGGCAGAGGAAAAGAGAAAGCCTTCATAATTCAAGTGGGAAAAGATGATGAAAGAACTACAAATGAAATATCTACTATCTCGTTACCACCAGGACATGTTTATGAGGCTCCACCACTTGTAGCAGCGAGATCTTTTAGTGGAGGAATCCACCACACAGTTCAATCAGTTGTAGATGAAATGTGAGCTGGTCTAGCGAAAAGAGCAGACGATAGCCCGTTATGTGGGGAGCCTGAAGCCCGCTATCGACAACGCAGTACAGCTGCAACCCGATTGGTCACTTGACAACGTTCAGACTTTAGTGTTGAAAGTGGAGCTGCAGGAAAAATGGAGCAGACCACCACCAGTCAGGTAGCCACCGACAGTTGAAGACAGCAGGAGCACACCTTCGAGGGTTGAGAAAGCTAGTTCGGATAGGGATAGAGCCACCCTCAGTGAGAAGAAGCTGGAGAAAAGTAGCACGCTTGCTATAGCCCCTGCCAGAAAATGTTTCAAATGTCATGGATTTGGGCACATCGCCTCTAACTGCCTAATGAGCCGAGTTGTGTCTTTTGCCAAGCAGGGCGCCGTGGAAGATATTAGTGATGAGAAAACTAAGGAACAGGGTGAGATGTGCCATCTGCCACTAGATGGAGAGGTACTTGTGGTTTGACGGATCCTACATGTTGAGATTACAAAGGATCCGCAGTGGCTTCAGCACAACATAGTAGGTGAACGAAAATGTATGCAATCTCATTTTCGATGGGGGGAGTAGTAAGATTGTGGCATCTGCTCAGATGGTAGAAAAGTTGCGTCTCATGACTCGGAGGCACTCCTAACCATCTTTTTGACGTAGCTGAAGGAGAATAAAGTCAGCTTTGATTGGAGATGCCTAGTGGAGTTTTCAATTGGGAGCCTACTACAAGATTAGGTATGGTGCGATGTGATCCCTCTGCATGCCTGCCACATTTTGTTGGGGAGATTGTGACAGTTTGATTGGGGAACCCAACATGACAGATTCATAAACTCATATTCCTTCACCAAGGAGGGCAAACACATTATCCTACTTCTTTTGGCAGAGTCCGAGATCATAGGAGCCCTTACTAGCAGAGCAGCATTGGTGGGTCTAGTTTTGGTGATGACAGGGGATGATAGGACGTAGACACCAGCTCTAGACATGAGACATGCATGACAGAGGACATTTCAATATGTCAAGGTTAATACCTTACCGTCAGCGCCACCATTATGTTAGAAGGTTAAGGTTACCCCCACTTCAGATCTGGTTAATCAGACCATGGAGTACTTTGGGAGTAGTCAGAAGCAGAGGCAAGTCATGCAGATTTAGTTCAGTTTGGTTCAGTAGCAGACTCCTAGAGGATTGGGCCAATGGGGATGTTTGCTCGTAAATTGGGAAAGACTCTCAGGTATCTTGGAGGACGGTGCAGTCACCAGTGGGATCTAGGTGCTGCTAGGATTACAAATAAGGGACCGGAAGCTTCAACGAATGAAGTCGAAGATCCCCAACCCCGGGAGACTGACACTGGCTTGGAGGCACGTAGGACTCGGGGAAGAGTAACAAGTTAATCAGGGCTTGGGGGAGTGGTTGAACCAGCCATTGGGTTCAGCTTAGGGTATTCCAGTCCAGCAGAGGCTGGACCAGCTATTCATATGCTATCAAAGAGTGGGAAGTATCATTGAAGCATCTGTTTTCCTTGTTTTGCTGCTTCTTCCTCGTTTTCTGGATGATTCCCAAAGGGGAAACCTTCCCTTTCTAATTTATCTATTAGCTATTATATATATTTGTGTGTTTGCTGAATTAGGGTTATGTTTTGGTGAGTTTTTGTTTTAGATTTCTGTAGAAGTCTCTGTTTTGCCTTAAAAGAGCTATTTTCGACAACAGATGGTGCTTCGACTATATCCTGCTTCTAGGTGTTGTTTCCTCTCCGATTTCCTCCCTACTATCATCCTCACCCACTCTTATGGTCGACTAGACGTCCCGTTGCCGCTGCCTCGCAATAGCACTTGGGTTGTTGTTTCATGCAGTTCTCCGCCTACCAGCCTCCTTTCCCTCTCTTCTAGCATTGCTACTGCCCAAATCGCACCTCTTCCTTGCTATCTCAGCCTTCCCATTGCATCGCTGCCGCCCAAGCCAATCAAGGAACTCAATCCGGGACATCCTCCTCACTTGTTGTCCCGACATTCATACATTTTTGCCTCACTATCACCATCATTCCTTTTTGCTGCTGCCACCCCCACCAAACATCACGAACCACCTTGCCGACATCCACCACACTGGGATATACTTTAGGGGTGCTTGCTTGTGTCGTTTTTTGTTTCATATCATTTATTTCTTGTTTGAAGAGTTGTCTTTGTAATCCTATTTGAATTGAGCAATAATATTTCTATTTCAATTTTTGTTTTGGGTTAACTCCGTTATTATTTAGGTATCGAGAAATGAAGCATTTAAAATTTTGTTTATTTTGAAATTACTTTCACCTCATTATTGTGGAAAGTTTCCCTTGAGTTATTCTATGAGCATTTGATTGTGCAGGGGCTTGCTGATCACAAAGAAACTCTCGGTGCACCCCTGTGTCCTTGCAGGTAAATGAGTTCAGGAAGATTTACATATTCACCACTCAATTCTTAAGTTTACATATCTAACACCTAAACTTCAATTTTTATATACATGCCACCTTACCAATGCATAAAAATGTGTATTTCACATTTTAGAAGTTTAATGGTGGTATTTTTTATGTGATATGAAGTATTTAGGTGGTATAAATGTGAAAGGTAAAGTTTATGTGTTAAAAGTGTAAATACATAGAAATTGGGTGGTATGTATGTAAATGCCACATGATTGTATTACAGTTAATTATCGTGTTACGTATGCTTTTCAGTAGCAATCTATCTTTTAAGGATGAAACTTCTTCAGGCATTATGATGACAAAGCTGCAGAGGCGGCACAAGGATTTTGGAATTGTCCGTGCGTACCTATGCGTGAGAGGTGGAGTTTCATTTTTGTTTGTTCTATGATAAACTCTTTAGATGTGTATAGTTAGTCTTTATGTTTTTAAATTGAAAATGGTATGATTTCATACATTTGATTTAAATCTAGAAGCATCATCCAGCCTCTAGTTTTTTCCTTCAAATGTGTGGTGATTGGCTATCACTATTAAAGTATTAGGAAAATTAAGTTTAATATTTCTTACTAAAATTTTTTCCATTTTGGTTAAAGGTTTCCCATATACCAAATTTACTTTTAGATAATACTTTGCATATCCATCTGTTAATTATGGCTGCCAATCAATAAGAATAATATTAAACATTTGTTTGTTAGGAATATAATTATAAATTTTTGGTTAGGGTAGATCTAACTAAGCAAATTATTTAATTATTATCATGTATAAGACCTTTAACCCACTTTGTGAGGGCAGGCAATCTGTGCAAGCAAATCTTCTTATGGAGTATAGGTTATCTAGTTCCCCATGATTAAGTTTTTATCTTCACGCACTCCAATTTTAAACTTGTGTATCCCGTTTCTGTCTCATTTATAAGTTTGCATGTGAGCCCGTGACCCCTCATTTCTCTCGGTGTAATGCGAGGACTCTTAGCGAACCTTGTCTCCCAAAAGCTCTATGTGGTTCCCATCCATGTCATACCATGCCGATCTAATGTCTTATCTCGGCCAAAAACGTCATATCTTGTCTGTATCCCTCAATGAACCTTTATGCAGCTTTATTTCTCGGCTTGGAACTCGTTCATTCAGACTGTTTTGATGACACTGACTTCTCTCTTTTTTTTTTTTTTGGCAATCATTCCTTGGGAGATATGCTACTTGAATTCTTGTAGGATCATATTAATCATAAAAATCATGTCAGCCGATAAGTTGGATATTTTGGCATCTGCCTCATTGGTAGAAATTATTTTACTTGGGAATTTTAATTTTGATTATTTGTTATGGGAAAAGAATCATGGTAGTAGATTGATGAGAATGATCCTACAAAGTTTCTAAATTAGCTCGATGGCAAAATAAATATGTGACATGGATTATATGATCTGTTAGTCAAGTGATTGCTTTCAATCTAAATGCCATTTAATATAATTAAAGATATGTGAGAGTTTTTACGAAGACATTTAATTAGAATATGTAATTTCTACTTGCACCCAAAACGATCTCTTAATACAAGGTTAATTCTCTGTATTTTAAAATTTATTGAGTGAATTGGCTGACTATGCAAAGTTATCTACTAAATCACTTTATGCCATCCAAGAAGTTTACAACCAAAACGAGATAGATCAGTTTTTGATAACAAATTATTCTAAATTTCAGCTTATTCTAATTTGATGAATTGTGACGCTTTTCTTTGTTTGAATGCGTGCTTCAAAAATTTACTTCACTAAAAACCGCGTTTGATGTAGAGCATATTTCAGCACCATCAAGTGTACAAAAAATGTAACTGTATATACAAACTATTTGAAAAGCAAAAGAAAAGTTATGCAACGTGTACAATGTTTTAGTTGCGAGGGCTGAGGATATTTTGCAACCAACTGTGTAAAGAAATGTTACAATTATTATAAGATGCTTGTGTCCATTATCAATGAATGCATCCACATCCACAAAATTGACAATTAAATTCTAAACACAAAGTGTTGCTAGTCAAACTGTTGGTTTAGCAACTATGGACAAATCATGTCTTACTCTTGAAATGATTAAACTTATGATCATTGAAGCCTTATCATCCTTAGAACTGTAAGTATGAATGCAACCTATTTCTTTTGATCTGTGAGTTATTGCGTATCTAATTATTTGTCTGGTACCTTATTTCTTCACAATATTTGACGATATCGTGGTTCATCATCTTTTCAAATAGTTGTGTATTGAAGTCATTGGGGATATTAATTCCTTATTTAAACATGCCCTCTTATATCTTAAGCTTTCTACTAATCTTATTTTTGTAGAAAATTGGTTGATAATGACTATGATTTGGTTTTTCATATTGTAGCGGCATTGTGCAGGATCAATTGATATGAAAAATGCTTGTGAAATTGCATAAATTTGGATGATTATTTGTGGTATATCCTAATATTTTTAAGGTTGTATCGTTCTATATTACAGTAATTCAAAATGTGTTTCTATGGTACGAACAATGTGGTCATTTAAATTCTACTATTTTCCTCATTTATTAAACTCCAATGTGTTGGGTGATAGAGATCAATTTTTCTTTGATTGACCAATGTGTTGGGGGATATTAATTTCCTGAATGTCATAAATTCTCAGCTTAATTAAATATCTATTTATTGTCATTAATACTTCTATGTTTGATATGATCTATGCTTCAAATGATTTTGCATCTCTCATCCTTTGTAATCCTAGAACATCCTTTTTTTTTTCTTTACTCATGCTTTTTCTAGTTTTGCTAAATTAAATTTTAGTTTTGAATGATATAAACTAGGATTTGTGTATGAAAGATTACGCTTAACTGTATTACCTCTCGGCCCACATCTATAATCTAAGTCTGTTTAAATTGATTTGTCATCTGAGCTAACTTGTTAGAATTTGTTTATTGTTTTTTGATGATCTCTAATAAAATGATTGTAGAAGAAGGGTATGGTTAAAGAGCTTCAAGCTCTTTAGGATACTCATATATGAGAGATTGTTTATTGTTCGCTCAATGTTAAATCCATTGGTTGAGAATGGGTTTTCTCGATCAAGCATTGTTCTGATGGTACTTTGGATTTCTATAAGGCACATTTAGCTGTCTTCAGTAATAAATAAGAATTTTGTTTAAAATTTGCAATCTGAGAGTGCAGAGGCACCTCAACACAATTCTATAAGAAAACAATTTCAGTTGTATGCCTCGAGCAGCTCGGGCAAGGCTATATCTTACATTGGTCGAGGCACTCCTTGAGGGGCACCTCGCCTCAATGTTGTGAGGCGCGTGCTTCTTGTGCTTAGTTTTTTTTTTCATATGTTAGATTGTTCAAATATAAATCGAAATTGTACTCCCATGCACAAGTGCTTTCCTCTCTTTAGTAGGCTTCGCAACATCGTTGTTTGTTGCTTTTGGCATTGTTACCGTCTGTTGCTTTTTCCATCATCGCTGCTTGCTGCTTCTTCTGTTAGTGTCGCCGGTTGTTTCTTCTGCTACAGCCTTCCGTTGCTTCTGCTTTAGTCGTAGCTACCTACTTGCTTCTCCTGCTATCGTGGTTGCCATGACCTACTTCTATTGTTGTCTTCACCTATTGCTCTTGTTTTTGATTATTTATTATTTTCTTATTTAAATCTTTGGTTATTATTTTAGTTGGACAATTGGAGCGAAAAAAGTCTATTATGTTAAACTCATCTTTTCTTTAATATTTTGTTAGTTTCATTTCATGATTTATGTTAGCTTGATGACTTGATTAGTTAATGTTTAAATGATATTTTTTTGTGTGCAAGTTGTTACATATTGTTTTGTTGCTTACGCAATCTATTATTTCATATAAACACAATTTGTCACTTTTTATCATGCTAGGATTTTAATGTTTTTATTTAATATATCTGTAATTTATGACGCTAGCTGCGTCCCAAGCCTCGGATGTAAAAAATGGAGGGTTGCGTTAGGTAGTCGACAACCAACATAAAATTTATCAAAAAATTACGACATGAATCCTTTTAATCATTGTGTAAATGCTAGGGCGTCCTTTGGAAGCGACACATTATATGATCTGAATATAGTGAAATGTGTGCAATAACTACTACATCGACGTCTGGGTGTAGTGTTAAATAAGCAAAGAGTTCTCACATTGTGGACGGATATGGGTAAATAAGTTAGTCCATGAAGCTAATATTAAGATAAAATCTTGAAATATAAGTACTTTTACAGGTAAATTATTGAAATTAGTTGATATTATGATTCATAGAAAGATAAATATCTTAAATACTCAAGAAACTAAATGAGTTGGAGAAAATGCTAAGGAGATTGATAGCTTAGGTTTTAAACTTTGGTATTCAGGTTAGAGTCCCACTAAAAATGGTATAGGTGTAATTATAGATAAGAGTTTGAAAGATAAAGCTGTAAAAATTAATAGAATCGGAGATAAAATTATAGCTCCTAAGATTGTTGTTGATACTAAGATTTTAAAATTATAAGTGCTTATGCTTCTCAAGTAGGTTTAGATATAGGTTCTAAAGAAACATTTTGGAATGACATAGAAGAATTGATACAAATGACACTACTTGAAGAAATAATTTTTATTGGGGAAGATTTAAATAGACATGTAGGTAGTGTGGTAGAACATTTTAGAAATATTCATTATGGCTACAGTTTTAGAGTGATTAATAAAGAAGGTAGAGTCATATTAGATTTTGTTTTTGCTTATGATTTTGTTGTTGCTAATATTTTATTTAAGAAAAAAGATGAACATATTATTACTTATAAGAATAGATCTAATAAAACATAAATTGATTATTTTCTTATGAGAAGAAGGGATCGTCGAGAATGTAAAAATTGTAGTGTCATTCCAAATGAGAATTTAAGTACTCAACATTAATTATTAGTTTTGGATTTTAAGATGAAGAGTTGTAAAATAAAGAATGCTCAGAATCATTCTCATAGAATTGGATGTGGGCACCTAAAAGGTAAATAAAATATTTCTTATGAGTACACTTCAAGATTTCAAGATTTTTGATGTTCATGAAGAAGCAAATTCTATATGGGATAAAGTAACAAATACTATTAAACAAGTGGTAAAAGATGTTCTTGGAGAATAAAAAAGCAAATTTTTTATAAATAAAATTAGTTTGTGGTGGAATAATAATGTGCAAGAAAAGATAAAATATAAGAAGTTATGTATTAAAAATTGGTTTAAATGTAAAAACTTTGATAACTGAGAAAAATATAAAATGATCTTTAAGAAGTTTAAGAGAACAATCGGTGACGCTAAAAATTCTGTTTTTAGCAATCTTTATAATATATTAGATCTTAAAGAGGGTAAAAAATATATGTATAAACTTGCCAAATGAAGAGAAATGAAAGGTAAAGATTTAACTCAAGTAAAGTGTATTAAAGAGGAAAATTCTCAGAATAAAATTATTCAACATAGGCGGGTGAGTTATTTTGATAAACTTTATATTTAGAAGATATGAGAGTTTCTTAGTTTACTAAACTCTTTAATATTATTTTAAAAATTAAAAAGATGCCTGAGGAGTAGAGGGAGAGTATTTTGGTTCCCATTTGTAAGAATAAAGGGGATGCAGATGAGTGTACAAATTATAGAAGAATTAAGCTGATGTCATACTTTAAATTTATGAGAGAGGGTAATAGAACATAGGTTAAAATATACTATAAATATATCTCATAATCAATTTGTTTTTATGCCGAGCAGTTCTACTATGGAAGTTATATATTTATTAAGTTTTGATGGAGAAGTACAGAGAGAATAAGGATGATTTACATATAATTTTTATTAGTTTGGAAAAAGCTTATGATAAGATTTCAAGAAATATTCTTTGAAGAGTTCTAGAGAAGAAATTTGTTGATATAACTTATATTAAAGTCATTAAAGATATGTATACTAGAGCTATTACTTGTGTTCAAACAGGAGGATTGACCAAACATTTTCCTATTTCAGTTGGATTGCATTAGGGATCGACTTTAAACCCATATCTTTTTGCTTTAGTTATGGATGCTCTTATTGGACATTTACATGTGGATGTACCTTGGTGTATGCTTTTCGCTGATAATGCTCTTCTTATGGATAAGACTAGAGAAATAACTCAGGAAAAACTTGAATTATGGAGGTCTACTTGACTCTAAGTGCCTTCATTTGAGTAGAACTAAAACTGAATTCATGGAATGTTATTTTAGTAGCAATAACTCTAGTGACAAAGTTGTAACTATGGGTGATCAAATTGTTATAAGGTGTGACCGCTTTATATATCTCGGGTCAATTGTTCAAAATGATAATGATATTGATAGGGATGTTATTAGTAGAATTCAAGTTGGTTGGTTGAATTGGAGGAATGTTTCGGGCCTATTGTGTGATAGAAAAGTATCGCTTAGACTGAAAGGAAAATTTTATAAGATGGTGGTGATATCTGCAATGCTTTACGGCACAGAATATTGCCCTTTAATACAGAAGCATAAAACTAAGTTAAGTGTTGCCGAGATGAGAATATTTAGGTGGATGAGTGACTTTACACTTAGAGATAAAATGCGAAATGAATATATTTGTGATAGGGTTGGTGTAACTCCATTGACGGACAAAATTAGAGAGAGTCGTCTTAGATGGGTTTGTCACATTAAACGTCGACCATTTGATGATTCGATTAGGATAGTTGATGTTTTAGATTCGACTTATGTTAAGAAAGGCACATATAGGCCTAGAAAGACTTAGGCATGTTATATAAAAAATGATCTTAATTTATTTAATTTAAATGAAAATATGACACTCAATATGACCCAATGGAGCAAAAGGATTCATGTAGCCGATCCCACTTAGTGGGATAAAGGCTTGTTGTTGTAACATATAATTTTTTATTCCTTTATTTTGACTTGCGCAATTTCAAAATTTGAGGCTTATGCCTCAAACTGCCTCGAGGCATGCACCTCGCTTGAAGAACGAAAATGCCTCAATATTCAATCACATAGTTTTAACATTGGATATGATTATGTGATTGACTATCAAGAAATTTCGCCCATGTAGTTAAAATAACTATTTTATAAATAATTATCTGTGGGACAGCTTCACGAGGATAGTCATTTTAGAGAATGGACGTTAAAACCTTCTTTTCTTCATGTTGATGACAATGAAGCAATTTACATTTTTCTTTCGCCTTGCATTTTCATATCTTCACTTTCGAATGTATGCAAAATGAGTTCTTTGTATATAGTTTGAACTAGGCATTTAGTGCATTTTCGATTAATTTCGATCAACCCTACTTTGATTCTCCTTTTCGCAAAACCAACATGATTTGTCATCATTTCTTTGCATGAGGCTTTAGTGTTAGTGCATTTGGGTTTTTTGAAGATAGAACATAAAGAATAAACAATTTTTTTGCTATTTATTCATTATATTTTGATTTTTTGGTTTAATTGAATTTTTGTAGAACAATCATATGACTGAAATCCAAATAACTCTTACCTAAGACAAAACTTCATACTATTGTTTAATAAATAGAAACAGCCAATCACTTTTACTTGATTCAATTTGCTTTTTTCGATTTAGACCAACTAATGCAAACAACTTTTCATGGATCACGCAGTGTTGGTTATTCCTTTTATGAATGTATTTACCTTAGTTCATTCAGGCTATTAATTATTAGCCATAGTCGAGAAGTTTCACTTTAATGTCCTCCGTTTTCAAAGCCTTGCTATTTTTAGTTTTCCAAAATTACTTGAAGCAGGTGTATTATTTTTAGAATTTGGTGTTCTTTTGAATTACATTTTCCTGTTTCTGAAAGTATTGTTTTCCATGGAAAATTGATATTTCCAACAGGAAGTTACCTGAAAGTTCTTAAACTTATTCTTAAAATATTTAAAAATTTTGGGAGGTCGCTTATCACTAGCCTCCATGAAGATTGAGATGGTGTATTTAAGGCATGAGGCTCTTGACAATGCCTGATTTAGAAGACGGCGATGTACACAATCTTATACAGAATCCTATCCTTGCTTCAAATAGTTGTTTTTATGGTTTGAACCAATGACCTCTAGGCCGCTATTGATCATACTGATAATGATCATCATTTTTAGCCTTAACCCAACTTTTTGGGACTCCCTTTTAGGGGCATTTACATAGCTCACAATTCTTATATATTTACATGTCTCACACCTAAGCTTTCATATTTATGCACATAGCATTCAAATCTTTAATATCACATAAAAAATATTGTTATTATAACTTTTAAAAAGTGTAATACACTTTTTCGTGCATATGTATATAGCACCGATGTGCTATATATGTAAATATGAAATTTTAGGTGTGAGATATATAAATACATAAGAATTGTGTGCTAGGTATGCAAAGTTCCTTAATATAAAAAAAGGCTTTTTAGCTCGGCTGTAGCGCTTGAGGTGATTAGAAAAAGGTAAGGCGGGTATAAAAGAGATTGTCTAGGATCATGAAGAGAAACTTGGTATTTTCATGAACTTTTATGCAATTCTGTAATATTTTATTTTCTCTTAATGCACTCATATAGTTTATGTGTATCTCCCCATCATACCTTCAATTTCTCATGGCAGGAAGGAGTGCCACTGTATGCTCTTTCTTACACCTGATAATGATTTTGCTGGGAGGGAACAGGCATGTTCTACATTACTTTTTAAATATATATCTTTTTTCTCAGTTCCATTGCTAAATTAATTAAATGGCCATTTTGGCTTATGTATTATGAGATGCCATCTTATAGCATAATAGTCCATTTTTTAATGAAAGTAGCTTTTTTACGTCAGTTTATCATATAATTGCATTATTTGCAAGCTTTATGCATTTTTTACAAAAACTTTTTCTCATAACATTGCATTGTATCTTATAATATAGTTAATGTGGTATTTTCTTATGCGATAGCTTTTATTTGTCCTCTTATTACTGTTGTTGATCTAATAATCGTTGATTGTGAACTGAATCTTAAATTGTTAATAATAATGAGAGCTGCCCTATTGATCCACTCTTGCTCCAAATTCCGACCTGCAACCCAACTCTCTCCTGGAGATCTAATTATTGTTTTTATCTGTAATAAAAGTAAAGTTTAGATTTAAACATTTGTGATTACAATATGCTGGTTCTGAAGGAGCGGGCATGATAGCGGAGTTAACCCAAATCACATTAGACAAAAAAACATTATTATTTGAAGCAAATAAGCAGTTACAAGTTCACAATGAAAAGGAAATCCAACAATAAACGCACAACACTAACAAACTCAATTAAAGCTGATCCCAAAACTGGTGACCAGTGAAAGCGGTTGTGAGTTGGTTGTGGGTGCGGACGGGAAGGGAAGTGGAGTATTGGCCGGTTGCAGGGATAAGGTTGGGGGTTGAGAACTGCTGTGTGGGGGTTGTGTGGGCTGAACCAGTGATTAGCTAGTAGGGAGCTGATCGGTAAGGTTGGAACAACATCTAGGATGCGGGGGAAGGGAGAGGTGGCAGGAAAGGGGTTGGTTGGGTGTTGTAAGGCGACAGAGAGGGATGACAACAAGGTGGGAGGGAGTTAGGTGGTAGGTGGTTTCCGGAAAACAGTGAGGAGGGTGTTTGCCGGGTGTCTGCAGAGAATATGGCGTTGGCGAAGGTGAAGGGAAGGTTGGTGGGCTGCGGGACATCTAAGGGAGGGTTGTCCAGGGGTTGCGACAGCGAGGGGGGTGGCTGGAAAGGGGCTTTGGAGGAGTTTTTTGGGATAAATAACCCCACGGGATCGAGCTACAATCGAAGCACCACCCAAACTCTTAGAGAAGGTCACCACCTTGGACGAGACACAGCTGGAGCGCCACTCGTCATCAGATATAGCCCTAGACAAGAAAACAACTCTCGACGGCTGACTTGGACAGAAGTCTAAAATTTTGAATTAATCAAAAGTTGAACCCTAAGACAACAAACAACATATTTATAATAAGTACTAGTAGTTAAAATATGAATGAATTAGAATATGAAGGAAATATGATTAGGAAGTGAATAGAAAAAAGCAAAGGATTAAAATAGGAAAAGGGGTTGGGGAGCTTCGACTTCTTTAGTCGAAGCTTCTGGTTCCGTGTAGCATAGAGTCAAGTCTGTCACTTTGATGATACGAGAGAGATTGCAATCCCCTGAGAGGTCGATTATGTAGTGTTGTCATTCCAATCACGTCTTAATAAAATAAATATGCATCCTTTTTCGACACATTATAAGTTGGAGCTGCGTATTTATGTATGTTCCTGTAATGTTACTCTTTAGCCCTTAAGTCTGAAACCTTCTTGTTCCACTTCTCGTACTCGGCGGAATATAGCTGATAAACAAGTATGTGAGGAGAAGTCAACTTTGGGGTGATATTTGTGGCAGGCAGCACCACACTCATTAGCAACCACGCAAGAGAGACATTTTCTTCACTGATAGGATCTGGATCCCATTGAAAAATTTACTTACCCATCAAGCTCCTAAGACAAATTTTTAGGATGAGATTCATTTCTCCTATATGGACATTTTATGATGGGTATCATGCTGAGCTGAATCCAACATTTAAATAACTCCTATGTAATCTTCCCGACATGGCACAAAAGGGTTTCATCTCTAACATGCGGGACCTCCCTTAGTAGGGGCAACTCATGGATGAGTCTATGGAACTGGAAGGTTTGAATTTCATTTATCTGGGGTTGTCCTGTGTATGATATCGGCTCCTCCAATTCATATATCCTTTGGACTTCCAAGAGCAGTTCTGTTGATGCTATTCTCAATGTCTGCAAAATGCTAGCTCGAGGCAACATAATTTCGTTCTCTGCTGGAATACCTATTATATCAGAGTCACTACCTTCTATAACAATTATTGTTATCTCAGCTGGAATCTCTTTCTTGTGTTCAATTGGAATCGCTGATATCTCTTTCTCGTTGGTTTAAAATTAAGAATCATTGTTGAAGTCTGCATTTTCTTCCAATTCACTGTTTATCTGTTCAACTGGAAGCTGGTCCTCTTGTTTTGTTTTCTCACCATCTTCAGCGTCTACTGTGTTATTACCTAATTTTTCAAGAGCACTCTGTTCTATGAAATAGATCACTCCCCTGGTTGTGTAGTCTGATTTAATATGCCAAAATCCATGACACTTGCAACACTTTCCGACTGGGACAAATTTAGTAATGTGGATTGATTCCACTTGTTCTCCACTTTGACTCGGCTTTTCATTGATAGGGTTAGCATGTATATTTTCCTGGGTATAATCTGGCTGTAAGATTCTGAGGTTGAGCGGTGTCTATAAGACTTGGTGGTCTCCCGATTATGTGGTCTCTCCACTTCCAAAGTTAGAGTCTGAATCTTCTGTCTATAGGAAGCTAGTAGGAACTAACGTTGGATCTCCCGCTTAATATTCAAATTCTCTTCTCCATATGTTGGCTCTTCTCTCAGCCTCCTATGACACTGGATTCCAAAGCGTTGTGGGTGATTTTTTTCATCACAGAAGTCCTCCATAGAAGGGATTTATATACTCGTCTCGTGCTCCCCTTCTATTCTCCAGATTCTGTTCGAGGGTATTCTCTCCCTAGGGTTCATCCTTAATATCCACAAGCCTTTACTGAAGTTGACAATTCTCTCGCTATATCTCTTTCTGGATAGGTTCGAGCATTTATCTCCTTGGTAGCATGGCTAGGGTTTAGGGTTGGAAGTTGAAAAAAACTGTAGGGAGAACTAATTTGGGGTTGATGATTTTGAAAATGAGCAAGGGGAGATTAAGGTTAGTCAAAATTTGGCTAGGGTTTCGGAATGGGAAAGAAAGATTTTGGTAGAGATGACTTTGGGTAAGGGTGGATGCTAGGAATCTCTAAGGTTAGGCTAGCTTTGATACCAAATGATACTAGTGTTAACTCAAACCATAACGAAAAAAGAAATTATTATTCGAAGCAAATAAACAGTTACAAGTTCACAATGAAAATGAAATAAAATAACAGACACACAACACTAACAAACTCAATTAAAATGGATCCCAAGATTGGTGACCGATTGAAAAGGTTGTGAGTGGATGCTAGGAAACTCTAGGGTTAGGTGTAACTCTGATACCAAATGATACTAGAGTTAACTCAAATCACAACGAAAAAAGAAATTACTATTCGAAGCAAATAAACGATTACAAGTTCACTATGAAAAAGAAATAAAATAACAGACACACAACACTAACAAACCCAATTAAAACAGGTCCCAAGGTTGGTGACCGATGAGAGTGGTTGTGAGTTGGTCGTGGGTGCAACCGGGAAGGGGAGTGTTGGTCGGTTGCAGAGAGAAGGTTGGGCGTTGGAAACTGCAGTGTGGGGGTTGTGTGGGCTGGGACTACCATTAGGTGGCAGGGAGCTGATTCGGTAAGGTTGGAACAACATCTAGGATGTGAGGGAAGGGATTTTGTGAGGTTGGGACAATAGAGAGGCGGTAGGAAAGGGATTGGTTGGGTGCTGGAAGGAGACAACAAGGGATGG
>NEWO01000026.1:187608-218224 GCA_003013225.1 Phalaenopsis aphrodite
TAACAAGTGCGATTGTTCGTTGGATTTGTTATGTAAGATGTGAATGTTGTTTGGTGATATGAATGTGTTGTATGTGGTTGTGCGGCTCGAATTTGTTGGTTCCATTTTGGCTGGCTCAAATTTGGCATTGATGTGGCTGTGTGGCTCCAATTTGTTTTATGGCTCGATTTTTTTGTGGATGAGGTTGTGTGGGTGTGGTAATGTGGCTCGAATTTTTTCCATGCCTTGAATTTTTTGTGGACGAGTCTGTGTGAGTGTGGGTGTGACTGTGTGGCTCGAATTTGTTGTATGGCTTGAATATGCTGTGGTTGAGGTTGTGTGGTCGAAGAACCACCAAATTTGGCTTTGTGGGTGTGTCGATCGAATTTGGTCGTGGATGTGGTTGTGTGACATGAATTTGCTTGCTCGAATTTGGTGGTTCTTTTGACCATGGCTTTAGTGTCTAGAGGGTTCTTCTGCTGGCTGTGGCAATGATGTTGGTGGCATTGTTGTGCTGGTATTTGTTGTATCGGCGTGTGGCATTTGGTTGTGGTGTGCTAGTGGCTGCGGTGCTTGTGGTTTAGGGTGTACTAGTGATGTGTGTCCTTGTGTTGGTTGTGATGCCTATGGCTGTTGTGGTGTAATGGTGGTGTGGGTTCTTGTGTTAGTGTGGGTGTTGTGGTGTGCTGGTGGTGTGGGTTCTAATGTTGGTTGTGGGTGTTTTGGTGTGCTGGTGGTGTCGGTTCTAGTGTTGGCTGTGGTTTCATTGAATGCTCTTTCAATGACACCGCATAAGGAAGAATGTCTTTTATTATACAACTCATTTCTGTCGTGTGTTACATCGCTAGCTCACTTGAAATCAGGTATGTGATATCTCCTCTCAGGATAGAGTTTAACATACTCTCGCTGCAACGAATATCCAACATCAACTAAATAATATTTAACTGAAATGTATTGCATAATTAGTATGAATGTTAAAGTGAAACACAAGAGTATTTGGGGCTCATGCGAACCTTCAAAAGGTTGTGGGAAGTTGTCGTGGGTATTTTGCGTTGCAGCTTAAAGATTCTACTATCGTGCGCAC
Organism: Phalaenopsis aphrodite; assembly: GCA_003013225.1. NCBI lineage: Eukaryota > Viridiplantae > Streptophyta > Magnoliopsida > Asparagales > Orchidaceae > Phalaenopsis > Phalaenopsis aphrodite. Next base: position 188,672 of record NEWO01000026.1, read on the forward strand.
TACCCTTCCAATCTTCCATGACAAAATGTTGAAGTAGCAAACAACCATTACATTCTGCGTCGGGGACCCACAACGTCCGATGAATGTGACCTCACTGTTTGGAACCCGTGCCTCGACGCGGGTTTCATATATTGCTTCAATGCAATCCTACTCAAATCAAAACTAATTTTAAATGATCAACATGCATTTTTAAATTTGAGTGGAATCAATTTGACAAATTATCTTAAAGGACGACATGTATCGTGCATCGTGTGGAATCTCAGGAGTTTGTTCGAACAAAGGATCAGCAGGTTTTATGACTTGCGAAGATAAGCTCAGAAGATCCTCCAAACACACTAAGAAGTATTTATTAAATATTTCGGAGTGTTGAAATCTTTTCATTGCTCCTCGCGTTGACTCATTCTGGGATAATATGTAAATTATTATCATTAATACTTCTCTTGTAGTCATTCTTGAAGGCCCATGAAGTCGATGAAATCTGTTCAGTTCTGTCAAAAGATCAATGAATATCTCCTGACTCATGCGGAACATGTTGAATCTCATTGGGTGTCCAACAAGCAGCTCCCGAACCCATTTGTCCCCAACAAATGAGGATGTCAAGCATGGAAAACGTCTACGTACTTGTTGTAATATTCCTAGATCAAGCTTACTCTTGCAACTGTCCTTGTGTGTCTTTCTCTGTTTGAATCCATCTGGTTGTATACGGTACTAGCGGACATGAAGACATTAATAAATTAGCATTATGAACATTGTTAAAGAAGAAACAACATAAACTTTTTGAATAGTAGTAATAATAGAAAATTCTCCCAAGCATATGAAATATTCAGAGCCGTAGGTAAAAAAAAAAAGTGTATCAAGGCATATTAAAAAGCATATTTAAAAACAACATAGAGATAAAGTGTCCAAGCATATTAAAAAGCATATTAAAACCATATTAAAACCATAAAGCATTTGAAATAAAAAAGTGTCTAAAGCTTTCAAGCGATTGTGATATTATCGTAGGTACGGAAGCTTTTTTTCCACGGGCATCTCACAAAGAAATCTCTACGGGTCTGATCTTCAAGCAATTCTATCGCAAACAAATATAACTCCTCTGAAAGTTCATTGCTTGAATTCAGAATTTTCAGAACTGTTTCCACAGAATTAGCTTGTGTTAGGGGAGGGGGGTGAGTGCTGCAAGAAGCCACTAGCTATTAATTCTGGTTTTTAAGGTAAGCAACACCACCTTTATTCTTATTATTGACCCGAGGATGCTTAATACGACCAGTGGACTCAACTTCGCGGGGTTCTGGGTTGGGGACTTGGATGGAATCACCTGACTGCTCGACAGCTAAATTCTTGGGCCTGACAGAAACTTGTTCATATCTGTCAGTCGTCATGACCCTTCTGAACATTTAATCCTACTTGTCCTCTAAGTCAGGTTTGAGGTCGCTGAGCTTAATTTTTTTTGCAGCAGACACCACCTACAAAATCATAACATAACTTTAGTTTTAAAATGAAAATTAAATTGACCACATTAAGGTACATGTCAAAGATACTCACCACAAGTCTATCCGCCCACCACTAATCGGAAGCATCAATGACTCATTTCACTGGATCCCGCCTCAAATCTGTTAATCATCATTTCAATTCCTTCCAAATTTTTCAATCTTTCTTGAGTTGATCCCACTTATTTTTTAGTTGCATCTTGTCGTACTCTCTGTCTGTATTTTCCGTGAACTTTTTTATAACATTTTGTCAATCTTCTTTGTTGAAGAAGATCGTGGGTCTATTTCTAAGGTCAATTTCCTTCAGACAAATATCACAAAATATTATTTTGGTTTCTCTATTCCACAGTGCAGGTGTAACAGTCTCTTTATTCTTAGCTATCGTATTGTTATGATAATAAGAAGAAATATAAGTAAATGAAAAACCAAAAAATACCCATAATATAGCACATTTTCCACAGCCAACACAAAAACCACCCACCACACACCACAGCCACGTGCACCAAAACCAACACACACCATACAATCAGCACAACATTGCAACAGCCAACAGAACAACTACCAGCACACCAAAACAACCACACCAACACAACACCCACCCAACACAACAACCACTGGAACACCACAACAACCAAAACCACCCACCACACACCACATCCACAAGCACTAGAACCAACACACCCTAAAGCGCCGCCACACCACAACAACCACAGCTAACACACCCTAAACCTCCAGCACACACAAACATAAGAACTCACACCACCATCAACCAATGTCACAACCAACACAACAATCACCAGCACACCACATCAGCCACACCAACACAAAAACCCATACAACCAACACACCACAACCGTCACACCTAACACACCCTAAACCACTAGCACACCACAACACCTATAGCCAACACAACAACCCTAAACCACCAACACACACTGGCATAAGAACCGACACCACCACCAAAAAAACTCACAACCAACACAACAGCCACCAACACACCTTTACAGCCACACCTACACATGAACCTACACCACCAACACACCACAACAGTCACACCTAACACACCCTAAACCACTAGCACACCATAACACCCACAGCCAACACACACCCTTTTGAAGGTTCGCATGAGCCCCAAATACTCTTGTGTTTCACTTTAACATTCATACTAATTATGCAATACATTTCAGTTAAATATTATTTAGTTGATGTTGGATATTCGTTGCAGCGAGAGTATCTTAAACTCTATCCTGAGGCAAGATATCACATACTTGATTTCAAGTGAGCTAGCAATGTAACACACGACAGAAAGGAGTTGTATAATAAAAGACATTCCTCCTTATGCGGTGTCATTGAAAGGACATTCAAAGTTTGGAAGAAAAAATGTCATACTCTGCGATATGTCATCTTACTCGTTCACCAAATAGATGAAAAATTATGATTGTCATAATGACCCTAAACAATTATATTCGACAGCATTCTTCCCGCAACAACATTGAATTTCGTAGGGCTGACGAGGATCAAGTGTATGTACCGCCCGAGGCATTTGAGTACTACCTTGGGCATTCCCTGTCATGAGTTGAGAATGATTCTTTCACTATCTGTATTAGAGAGGGGGAAGGAGCAAGCAAAATGATAGCGTTAAGGGAACAAACTACGCATGCATTAGTAGGAGGCTGATAGGAATATTTATAATTTATTCAGTACTATGTATTGAACATTCAATACTATATTTATTTTATTTAAAGTAATTTAACTTTACATTTTATATTTATGGTTTGAATTTTTTACACTATTTTTAAGTGTAATTTTTTTCTCATTTGCATTTCACTTTTTTTTATTTTGTGGGTTTGAGATCTCCATCACTAAATAGGACGCAATGGAGAAAAAGAATTCATGTAGCCGACCCCACGTAGTTGAATTAAGGCTTTGTTGTTGTTGTTGTTGTTGTTGTTGTGAGTTTGAGAGGTCAGTGATGAGACTTTTGACCTTTATGGGTTCTTCTGGATGACTTGTTGGTCGTTGATTACATATGAAATCCTAATGAAGACAACCAAGTTCTTCTCTTCTTTTCGGTGCATCGGTTCATGAGGTTCCTTAAGATGAGTTTTTTTGGTGATATGCACATGTGACCCATAATCTGTGAGTTAGTTTGATATGCACATGTGACGCACAATCAAGGAGTCTAAAAAAACAATCTGTGACAAATTTTGCTTTTAGTATCCTTTATAATAGATTAAATACTAAGTAGGGTGAAATATATATATATATATATAAACTAGCCTAATAAAGAGATAAGAAAATAAAGATTTAACTCAAGTAAATTGTATTAAAGATGCAAATCAAAAAGTGTTTTTGTTAGAAAAAAATATTCAACATAGGTGGGTGAGTTATTTTGATAAAATTTTTAATGAAATTTATGTAAATATGATCGACCTTAATAGTCTTAATATCGTTAATAAAAATAAAATATTTCATTTTTACGTCACAGTAATAAAAAAGAAGTTGATGAGGCTTTGAAGAAAATCAAGGGTGGAAAGTCTGTAGGACCTGATGATATCCCAATTGAAGTGTGAAAATATTTAGGAGATTTTGGATTTTCTTGGTTTACTAAACTCTTTAATATTATTTTAAAAGCTAAAAAGATGCTCGAGGAGTGGAGGAATAGTAGTTTGGTCCCCATTTTTAAGAATAAAGGGGATGCACAAGAGTGTGTCAATTTTAGAGGTATTAAGTTGATGTGTCATACTCTAAAATTATGGGAGATAGTAATTGAATATAGGTTAAGACGTATTACGAAGATTTCTTATATTCAATTTGGATTTATGTTGGGTAGGTCTGCTATGGAATTTTACTTTTATTGAGAGGTTTGATGGAGAAGTTCAGAGATAATCAGGAAGATTTACATTTGATTTTTATTGATTTAGAAAAAGCTTACGATAAGGTTCCAAGAGATATCCTTTCGAGAGTTCTTGAAAAGAAAGGTGTTGATATGACTTATATTCAAGTCATTAAAGATATGTATGCTAGAGCTATTATTTGTGTTCGAACTGAAGGATGATTGACCAAATATTTTCCTATTTCTGTTGGATTATATCAGGGATCGACTTTAAGCCCATATCTTTTTGCTTTAGTTATGGATGGTCTTACTGGACATTTACAGGAGGATGAACCTTGGTGTATGTTTTTTGCTGATGATATCCTTCTCGTGGATAAGATGAGAGAAAAAACATAGGAAAAACTTGAATTATGGAGGTCTACATTTGAGTTCGAAGGCCTTCATTTGAGTAGAACTAAAACTTAATACATGGAATGTAATTTTATTAGAGTAGTTCTAGCGACAAAAGTGTAACTTTGGGTGATCAAATTGTTAAAAGGTGTGAACGATTTAAATATCTTGGGTCTGCTGTTAAAAGTGATTGTGATATAGATGAGGATGTTAATAGTAGAATTCTAGTTGTATGGTTGAAGTGGAGCAATGCTTCGGGCCTTTTGTGTGACAGAAAAGTACCACCTAGACTGAAAGGAAAATTTTATAGAAGGGTGGTGAGACCTACAATGCTCTATGGAGTTGAATGTTGGCCTTTAAAAGAGAAGCATAATACTAAGTTAAGTGTTGCCGAGATGAGAATGATTAGGTGGATGTGTGGCTTTAAACTTAGAGACAAAATGCAAAATGATTATATCCGTGATAAGGTTGGTGTAGCTCCAGTGAGAGACAAAATTAGAGAAGTTCGTCTTAGATAGTTTGGTCACATTAAACAGCGAACATCTGATGATCCGATTAGGAGAATAGATGTTTTAGATTTGACTTATGTTACGAAAGGCAGAGGTAGACCTAGGAAGACTTGTGCTTATTGTATAAAAAATGATCTTAATTTATTAGAACTAAATGAAACTATGACACTAAATAAAACGCAATGGTGAAAAATGATTCATGTAGTCGACCCCACGTAGTGAGATTAAGAGCTTGGTTTTACGTTGGTTAAAGACAAACCAAGAACTAATTTTTTTTTACAAAGTCTATCATTTTTTTTGTAGTGACTGATTTATTGGTTGGTATTCACGCTTGCAGAAAACTGTCATTAATTAATTCTTTTAGCAATTTCAACTTCTGTTATGACTAATAGATTATCTTTTTAATATTGAAATCTCTGCCACTGCGGACTACTACCTTCTCTACTGACGTTACGTCTGGCACATAGCTACAGAAGACAGTTCTACGGGTGTCTGTAGTAAGCAGACGGTCCGGAGAAGTGATTTCTTTCAGTGACAAACACGCCGGCAGATTCCACTGCCAATAGTGATCGGGGTTGAATGGCATCCCTAGAAAGCGACGTAGCTAGGGACATGCACCAGATGGATTTTAAAAACAATTTTATTGTTTATTTAAATGTAATTTTCGTACTTTTTTTAGTGCACTTGATACTCACTGTTATGTGAGGTGTGTATTTTATTTTTTTTACTGTCCTGAAGTAGTTTTTTGCTTCTCTGGTATCAACTATATTGCTATAATAGTTATGTTGCAGACAATATTACTGCACAGCGGTAGAATAGTCATTTATCCGGTAACAGCTGTCACGCAGCTGTTTTCAAACTGTAAAAAACAAACAAACGGCTAGCTTTCTTGCAACAGTTTATTGGGGCAGCTAAGTTGCAGCTGCCCCAAGCAGACCCTTAATCAAAAGCTGAATCCTAAAACAACAAATATCATATTTATAATAAATACTAGTAGTTATATTAGGAATGAATTCGAATAGGAAGGAAATAGAATTAGGAAGGGAATATAAAAAGACAAGGGATTAAAATAGGAATAGGGAGCCTGTGTGTACTGGTACTGTGACCCAAACTGTCGCATCAGGGCTTAAATGACTTTTCTCAAGGAGAACATCAAAATTTCTCTCCTTCATTACTTCACACGTCATTCTCTATCAATGCAAATGCAATGCTCCAATCTAGCTATGTTCCCTTTTAACTAACTTCTTGTAAAATATTGCAATTCATCAAGAGTAACTAATCTTTTGTCACAAGACACGATTTAGTAATTGAAATGATTCAAGTAACATCTATTAATTCACCAATTCTTCTGGATGTAAATTAAAGTTGGAGATGTTTATTTATCATCATCGTCATTAGTCTTACCCAAACTATTAGGCTTTGACTTCATGAATACTCATTTCGGTATTTTTTTTTCGTACTGAATGTGGCTAACATTAAAGTTATTTTTCATAATAATTTTAACCCGTATTAATTTAGGTCTATCTCTTTTATTTTCTATTCCTTCAATGCTAATTTATTTACTTATTTGGTTTGGTGCTTTTTCTTTTTTTTTATAGATATCCAAACTGTCTTTTAATCTATTTGCAACTGTTTTAGAATCAAGAGATATTGTAATTATCACCTATAATAAACATTTTTATTATTCTTTCTAGTTTTACCACACATCCTTCTAAACATTCTTGTTTCCATTATGCTTAACTTAGTTATGGATGATTATTTTATTGCCTTATAATGTGATCAGTACAACTTACCAGTAAAATTGAGTTTTTATCAAATTTTCCTTTTAAGTTTCTTTGATATCCTCTTCTCACATAATAAATGTTTTTTTAATTTTAGCCATCTAGCTTTTAATTATTGAAGTTATATTCTCATTTATATGACTGTTTTTCAATATAATAGATGCAAAACTTGAATATATAACATGCTGTTGTGACTTTTATCTTCAAAAGATATTGAATAGTAAATATTATAACACACCACTAAAATTGTTTCTTATATTCAATATTTTTTCTACTGATTCTATGCCCTCTAGCTTCTATTTTAACTTACGTTATTGTCTCACTAATTAAACTATTATATGGGAAAAGCATATATATATATATCAAGATACCTTATTCTACATATCATTGTACTTAGTACTGATGTTTTATGCAATCCATTACAATTGTAAACAATTGGTCTCCACAGTTACTAATGTTAATTAGCACGTGTATTTTTTCTTTATGTGCACCAAACAAATTATTATGGTACTCAAATATATGACTTCTAAAGATAAATAAAAATTATAGAAAGATTTTTTTTTTCTGTTTACTATCTTTATCTTTAATTGTATTAATACAAATTTTACTTAGAAATTATTTTTTTAGCATGAATCCAAATTGATTATCTAATGCTGAGTTGGCTATTCTAACATATTTCATTTTTCTCCTAAAGAGTCATTTTATATCCTGTAAGTTTGATTCTTCTGTATATAACACAATCTTAATATATAAATTTTTACATATTAGTACTAAAATGTTTCTTTTTTAGTCTTCTAGCATTCATTTTGTTTTAATCTTATTGAAAGCATTTTTTAATTAAATTACTATAGTGGTTTTTTATAATTCTTCAAATCTCTATATTCATCTCTTCTGGAGATAAAGCTTTACTTTTTGCATCTTTGTTAGATATAACCATACTACATTTTTTTTGGTTAAATTTTTTTTGGTTAAATTTATAATATAACTTATTATGAGTTCAGGTGCCCAAGTGCTCTTCTGGAAATCTTGAGGACTTAAAACGTCTATGCTATAATAAGCTTGTTATGATCATCCAAGCCATGATTAAATTATGCTATGCTTGTTTTGCTAGCTTTGGGAAAGCCTTATTGGTACATTTTCGTTAATGTAAAATTTTTGTGTCATACTTTAGAGAAATTTTTTGTAATTTTAGTTGTAGTAACTCTAGTGGCAGTGTTGTAACTACGGGTGATCAAATCATTAAAAGGTATGAACATTTTAGATATTTGGGGTCTATTGTTCAAAGTGATGGTGATATAGATGTGGATGTTATTAGTAGAATTCAGGTTGGTTGGTTGAAGTGGTGGAATGCATCAGGCCTATTATGTGATAGAGAAGTACCGCTTACACTTAAAGGAAAATTTTATAAGATGGTAGTAAGACCTGCAATGCTTTATGCGCAGAATGTTGGCCTTTCAAGGAGAAGCATAAAACAAATTTAAGTGTTGCTAAGATGAGAATGGTTAGGTGGATGAGTGGCTTGACACTTAGAGACAAAATGCGAAATGAATTTTTCCGTGAAAAGGTTGGCGTAGCTCCAGTTGCAGACAATATTAGAGAGTCGTCTTAGATGGTTTGGTTTCATTAAACATCGACCATATGATGATCCTGTTAGGAGAGTAGATGTTTTAGATTCAACCTAGGTTAAGAGAGGCAAAGGTAGACCCAAAAGACTTGGGCATATTGTATAAAAAATGATCTTAATTTATTAGAATTAAATAAAAATATGATGCTCAATAGGACACAATGGAGAAAAAAAATTCATGTAGAGAACACTTAATGGGATAAAGGCTTGTTTTTGTTGTTGTATACTTTTGAAAAAATTGTCTGCCTTGGAATTTCGGATTATCCTGTTTAATTTGCCTTTGCAATTGAATAGTATGATATTCGCTAACAGGCCGGCTAAAACGGGAACATGATAAATTGAATGCTTATGTAAGAATGACGAAGTGACAATTCAACAAATGATTGATTATTTCATACTGTATTTTCCATAGTCTGTATTTTAATTGCTACTGTACTTTTTTATGATGATACATAGGTTGAGCTTGAACCATCATTTTGGTGCTTATTGGCTATTCTCCACTGGAAAGAGAGTATCATATATAAATTAAAGAAATGTTCATATAGTGATAAATCATCTCAAATCATGTGTATATGTTAAGCTATGCTGTCAGATCACAGGCTTGATTTGTCAATTATAGTCATAAATGCTTGCTTGTAAAGTACTGTCATGAAAAATCCATGGGTTGAATAATTCGTTTTTGGCATTTCAGAGAGAGTTTAGATAAGATTATCCAAAGAATTTATCCTCATTTTGCAAGGACTTTACAAGCTAGTTTCAAATTTTTAATAAGCACAAGACTCAAAAGTTAATTTTTCCTCCCGGTTATGAAAGAACTTTTAATTAAGATTACTTGTTATAGTCTGAGTGTTTAACAAATATGAGTGATAATTTGAATTTAAGATGCAAAATTTTTTGCCTTTAGCTTATGGTGGATAGTGGGGGGAATGGTGACTAGCATAATCATTAGACATGTTCCTTTGGCTTGTGTTGTTGTAGACCTTATTATACTTATATAATATAATTGACCCAACTTGATCTAAGGATTTTTGTCAGCATTTTTGAGTTCCTTCATCCTAGAAGATCTTATAAGCCCAGAATGAATATTTGTCTAAAGGAATAATTTCAACCTGATCTTAGCCAGTAGAGGGCTTTATACTATATTAAGTGCACTATACAATTTATTCATTTGGGATTCAAGTCATTAAGGAACTTACAAGCATTGACTATTTATTATATTTCGTTATAATTTTGCTGACAAAACCATTTATTTGTGTTGCCGGTTAATGATAAAATCATATGGTCATAAGATACGAGCCGGACCTTTACATGCATGCGATCTTTGAGGGTGACTATAGAGATATGCTTGATATAATATTAATTTTTTTGAGCTTTCACCATTAATAAATTGTTGTAGAGAACGAATATTTGCTCTTAGCTTCATGCAATAGATTTTACTAAATAATTTGTTTCTTAGAATTTTCATATATTTTTAAAATTTAATCTCAAAATGATTTACGTTAGGATTTGTTGGTTTTGTTAATTAGGAACCATTCTGGTTGATATTTGATATCAACACAACCATCATTAAGGTGTATGTTTAAGTTATGTTATATTAAATCTTGTTAACTCTGTTTGCTTGGTTGTAGATTGGGTTCATAACTTTGCATACCTAAGTTTATTTAAACATTTTTTGCATTAAAGTCCTTGTAGGCTCGACTCCCATATGTAGAGGATTGTGTCTATGTAGTAGAACTTCTAATTGTTCTTAATAGACTTGAAACCAAGAAATTGCTTAAAAAATTAAAATAAGATTTTGTTTCTTAATGGTTTTGAAGGCCTAACGTAGGCGTGAAACAAAGTAATTTTGTGGGTTTTGCAATTAAGTATTAGACTCCCAGTTTGATGATTAACTTGTTTTGACTTGTGATGGATGGATGTTTGCCTTGAATAATTCTCAATTTTTTAGATGTAGAGGATCAAATCTGAAAATGGGGTTTACAATCCTACCCTATAATTATAGTGGCTTGCTCGAGAGCATATAATGTGTTAATGATTTTAAATTTTTAAAAGAGAGTTTATTAAGTTTAAAATAACTGCACTTTTATCAAGATGAAGCAAAATTTATATTCATCTTATATTTAGTTTGCACGATATTTTTTGATATTAAGTTTAAGCATTTAGCATATTTGTCAAAGCACACACTTGTTTTATTCAATTTTTCAGGGATCATCCCGATTTTAGATTCAAGCTTTTTATTCATTTATAGCACCAGAATCTTTCATATTATGTCAAAAATACCACCATTTAACTTTTAAAATGTGAAATACACATTTTCATGCATAGGTAAGATAGTATGTATGTAAAAATTAAAGTTTAGGTGTTAGATAAGTGCATACATAGGAATTGAGTGGTATGTCTGTAAATCTTCCTATACATTAATATAAACATAAAAGGAAAAGCGGGGTTAATCTCTCACATTACTACTTATCACTAATCTAAGAAATCAACCTAAAGCTCTAATGATAATTCAATCTAAAATTCCCCCAGACATCTAAACCGTTTCTCTAATATCGGTTTCTATCACGCTTGGTTTTGATACACAATGTAGGCCATAACTCGGCATGGCAGAGAGAAAATTTCCAACAAAACATACTCAATTTCAAAATTAAATCTATATTAATATTTATAAAATAATTCTCTAAATATTTCATTGCCATAAATGATCTTAAATCCTGGATCCAAATCATGTGATATATACATAATGCCATTAACATCAATAAGAAAGCTTATATAACAACACTCTAATATATATATATAATATATATATATATATATATATTCCTACATTAGCTCATTATACGTCTCTTATTTCAATGAGACATATAATAGGTAGCCAAAATATATCATAGCATCGTCTCCTTAATAAGATCATTTCAATCTACAGTTTTAATTTTTAGTGATACATTTACCCTTGTCTAAAATTAGCACATGTACACACAATGACAAGAATAAAGCTAATTAGAAAATCAAAAATCTAATTTAAATTCTTTTACGCAATGGGTAAATCAGCATACATGACCATGCATCGGTTCTATGTAGCTTTAGCACGCGGCATAAATAAATTCAAGAATTGATTATTTTCCAAGAAAGCATAAGTCGTTTGTATATTAAGTTATTTTATATCATATCGTGTTTGATTTGTCATTTATAGTAATAAATTCTGAGATATAAAATAATGCCATGAAATATCCTTGATGCTAGCCCCTAAATTATCATGCATTTCCATAACATTCATGATTTATTTCATACATGCTGGAATAGGAAATTAGATGAATTGAGTGGCCCATTCTACCTTAGTAAATTTCATGTCATTTGACACTTACGACATAAGGTAAATTAATAAGTTTTACAAGGTTATGTACAAAAGTAAGCAAAACTCCTCCATAAAATAAAATAAATTAAAATTTCCATTTAAATTCATAAATATATGATAAATTGTTTACATTATGATTAGATGTCATGGACCATTTAGATAAATTTTTATAGCATCAAATAACTAAAAACATAGTGAAAGTTAGCCAAAGATAATTAGTCTAAATTTTTTTGCTATTTTCATAATTTTATCTATAAATTATTTGGTATATTAAATATATATTATCATGCATTATTCGTGATTATTATTATTTAAATAAGCTTATCATGAAACCAATATTTTATAGTATAGAATTTTTTACACTCTTACACTTGCATCCAAATTTAATTTTAGTGCAAAGCACTTCATATCATTCAGTGTGTTCATAGGCTTGAACTTCAATGTTATTCTTACATTCGCACAACTATGAGAAAAAAATTATTTTTTATCTAACCTCACTAACCCTTTACACGTTTTCTTGTTTTGCAGACCATTACATTGGACGAGATAAAATTATCAACATCAAATCTGTAAATAAAGGTTTATGGTTGACACCCCCTTTTTTTTTTGTAAGTCAACAACTTTATTATACTTGTAATCATATAGCAAATTTTAAAATTCCAATTTTACATAGTTTTCAAAGAGAATATTTTAATTTTCTATTTGTGTTACATTGAGGACCCTATGGTCTCGTTAGGCTGATGAACTGAATAAAGTCCTAGTACCTGTTATTTGACAATTATCATGTGAAATATAAATCTAATGAGAAACTGATGTCCTTCACCTGATTTTTTCTAAAAATTATCAACTGATGATCCCTGTAATTTTAATTTTTTATTAGTTGTTACCTGTATTTATATTTTACTAATGAAATCTAAATAAAAGTTTGACAGTTTAGTGCGAAAATTATGCCTTGGTGGATGGTAAATATAGGCATCCGGAGCTATAATTTCAAACATTGGGAAATAGCAATTCATGTGTTGATATTTGTTAGCTGCGAACTACAAGTAGGAAATAATTGATTTTTATAAACTTTGAAAGGACTTCAAATGTTCATAGATGTTCTAGGTTTTCTTAGGTGGTGGTGTTCACTCTAATGAATAAACCAGGATTAGACACCCTTATCGGAGACTTTGCCTTCAATGAAATAATTTTAGGGGCATTTACATATATACGGCAAAATTATGTATATACATATCTAACGACAATATTTTAATTTTTACATTCAGGCAACGTAAATCTACCATTTTAAAAGGTGAGATATATATTTTCATGCATATGTGAGGTGGTATGGATGTATAAATTGAAGTTTAGGTGTAGATATGTAAATACATAGGATATGAATGGTATGTGTGTAAATCTTCCATAATCAATTGTTGAATTCTTATTTCCTTCATTTATTTAACTCTCACGTTTTGAAAATGCCCCTTGAATTTGAATAATTACTATTCATTCTACTGTGATTGAATTAAACAACTTAAAGGTATTACCTGGTGGAATTGCAATTTTTTTCTTTTAGTATAACAGTTTTTTTCAGCAGGATAACTGTGAAATCTTACTGTTTTGGAGATAGCCACATCTTTGACAACCATCATTAAACATAAAATAGTTGATGCGTCAGTACTGTCTCACTTGCCCTACAAATTTTCTAATTGCTTGGTAAGGCACATTCATATTTGGGGCATTTACATGCATACCACTCAATTCCTATGTATTTACATATATGACACCTATTTTGTACATTTGTACCACCCAAATCTTTATATGACATAAAGAACACCTCCATCTTAACTTTTAAAAAGTGAAATACCTCTTTTAATGCATAGGTAAGGCAGCGATTATGTAAAAATTGAAGTTTAGGTGTTAGAAATGCAAATACGTAGGAATTGAGTGTTATGTATGTAAATCTTCCTTTATGTTTTTATCATTGAAGCTGCCGGAATAAACGTCGCGGATTCTTTATTTAGAATTTAATTTAATTTAGTTTATATATGTGATTATAACTTTATAAAATAATATTTTAACTTTGAAAAATAATGTTTCAATTTAATTTATATATGACTATAATTTTGGAAAGTAATCATATTTTAATTTAGAAAAGTGAGACCGAATGGATCTCACATATTTGATAGTCTAGATGGTTGAGCACGATACCACAAATAGTACACTATCCTAAAGGATACACATACTATTTGTTAGTGGGCTTAACCACCTAAACTAAAGAGTTTGTGACGTCTGTTTGGTCTGCGAAAACTTTTTTTTATAAGCCGACAAGTTCCCCTATTTAATACGGGAGATTAATTATGGTTTATATTAAGCTGGATTTTTATAAGCCACTTTCTTATGCATAGGTTTTTAATGCAAAGTTATTACAAAATGTAGATATTAAACTTTACGTGTTAGATATATAAATTCATAAGAATTGTGTGGTTTGTATGTAAATTTCCCAAATTCTTTTCCACTAATCCTAAATCTTAGGATGCATAAGGCTTCTAAACTACTTATTAGATACTGCTATGATTTATTTGATCAGGTTTCCTGTATCATGTTCTTATGTGTTTTTCTAATGCTCGTTATCTTCTGTATTCACTCACTCTCCCTTCAATGAGCCCTTTGATTTGCTTGAAATTTCATTCTATAATACTTCTTAGGAATATAAATTTAACAGAACATACAAGTCATCATGTGTAAATATTCTTTCTTTTGCTTGATTAATGCATCATTTTTTTTATAAGGGCATTTATAAACATACCACATAATTCTTATGCATTGCATATCTAACACCTAAACTTTGTTTTTTACCTTCATTCCACACAAATTATTCATATCACATAAAAAATATCACTATTTTAACTTTCAAAAAATAATGGAACACACATTTTCATGCACACATAAAGTGACATATGTTGTATTTATGACTTTTATTTAATGGGTCTATTATATATGATTTATTACTTTTTTTGGGTATTTCCTTGTATGACTTAATCTTCCTCTATATAAAGGATATAAGGCTCATGTAAGAGGTGTATGGTGTTGAGAAGTATTGCCTCAAGCCGTTTTGTTTCCCCCCATCCAGTGCTAGCAGAATCTCCCTCTCTGTGGACATAGGCGATTCGATTTAATATTGAACCACGTAAATCTTTTGTTTTTGGTTGTTGTTGTTTGAATTTCCATGCTTCCGTATTGTTTTTGTATAAAAATTGATATTAGAGCTTCTACTTCGTGATTTGGGTTTGAGGTTCGGCGTTGACAGCAGCAAATCCGGATTGCCGGAGTTTTTTGGCAACTGCTGTAGTTTCCGGTGGTTTCGCGGCGGCCAACGGTTCAGACAGAGTGAGCAGCAGGCAGTCCAGGTGGAGAAGAAAATCCATCAGATCCAACGACGCGATAGTCAGTCCGACGAAGTGGTTCGGTATAGGAGGCAGTTGGGTGGCTTAGCGCTGGAGCTGAGGAGGAACAAAGCAATGTTCCATATTTGTTGTGGCAAGGGAATCTTTCAATCCTATTAGACAAAATATTCCTTCAATTAGGAAATTTTATTTTGCTGCACGCGGACGAAGAAAGGCATTTTTTTTGTTTTTGGAAAGATTCTGTGCAAGGAATGTCAAAGTTTTGAGAAAAATATGTTGAATCCTAAATAGGCTCCATCCTTTTCCCTTTACTTTCATTCCATTAAATAATAATCGTAAATTATATTTTAGATACAAAAATATTCTGTATAATTTATTTTAGATAACTTAATAATACATATTCTTAATCTAAATATTCAGCTAAAAGGGAAATAAATCAGAATAAAGATATTGGAAATAATTTATATAAGGTAGCTCCTAATTATATAAAACTCCTAATTTAGCTATCTGATTTTCGTCCTTCTTGATTAACATCTCCCGCATTCTAATTCAAATGCTATCGATCATAGCTCACAAATAGGATTCAACTATACAATTCAAATGCTGTCGATCATAGCCTACAAGTAGTATCCGCGTCCTGATCCAAATGTTACCGATCATAGCCCACAAATAAGATCCAGTTACAGGATCCAGATGCTATCGATCATAGCCTACAAGTAGGATTCGCGTCCTGATCCATATGCTATCGATTATAGCCCACAAGTACGATTTGCTTTCTGTTATACAATCCAAATGCTATTGATTCTCCGTGCAACGATGAGGACGATTTGTTCCCCAATCTTCACGGTAAAAGTGTTGAAGCCGAGATGTCGAAGTCGTGGGTGTCGAAGCTGAGTGTCGAAACCGTGAGTGCCGAAGCCGAGATTTTGGGTTTCATTGTTGCATTCCTGCTGTCGAGTTCTGTGTCAGCGACTTCCTGCTTTGGTGATTTGGGTGTAGTGTTTTCTTCGTCGAAGATGGCGGTGGGCATAGGCCGAGCATCGCAAGCAAGGTCTGCTGGAGAGAACTCAACGATGACGTTGAAAACATGGATTTCTTTCTTATGTCGAGGATGGTAATTGGACCCGATGAGAACGGCATGAAGAAGGTGATTGAGTACAAGTTCAACGATAAGGGAAACAAGGTTAAGATCACGAACACAACAAGCACCCGCAAACTTGCGCGCGAGGCTTAGCAAGCGTGCTCTGGAGCGCTGGGCATGGGCAAAGTTCGGCGATGCTACGCACGAGGATGCCAATAGCCGACATACTATGGTCTCTACGGAAGAAATAATTCCTCCCTTCCCGTCGCGCAAGAAGGCCGGAGGGGAGTCTTAACGGTCCTCCAACGATTATCGGTGGTTAGGGCAAAAATTTGGCTCTAATACCATGTCAAAGTTTTTAGAAGAATAGGTTGAATCCTGAATAAGCTCCATCATTTTCCCTTTGCTTTCATTCCATTAAATAATAATCTTACAATATATTTTAGGTACAAAATATTCTATATAATCTATTTTAGATAACTTTATAATACATATTTTTAATCTAAATGTCCAGCTAAAAGGGAAATAAATCAGAATAAAGATATTGGAAATATTTTAAATAAGGAAGCTCCTAATTATAGAAAACTCCTAATTTAGTTCTCTGATTTTCGTCCTTTCTGATTGACAAGGAAGTCTTTGTTTTAAGTAAACTTAGGCTCTATTTGGTGTAGCTTAGAATTGCATTTGGCGTTTTGAAAATGCCAACCCGACATTGATTCGCACATTTGTTTGGTGTATTTGAAAACTCTGTTTTACTTTTATATTAGCCACGGGCTGTGAGATCAGTCCCGCAGCCCGCGTCTTCCCATCTGCGTTCGAGGTCAATTCCTAATGCCCCCCTCTCCTTCACTCGACTGCGGTCGAGGATCGGTGTAGGCTAGGGCATCACATCTCTCCTCTTCCTTACCTCCTCCCGATCTCCCTCTCCTCTTACTCTCCCGATTTCGCCGAAGCCATCGCCTTCATGACCGAACTTGTGCGATACATTCTCTATTTAAGCGAAGCGAGAAGGCAATAGTGGGATCACGAATACAAAGACCCGAAACTCTCTTCCTCCTTCTGTTTGCTCTTACCTGCAACCAGTGAGGAAGGTAACCTTTAATTTTCTCATCTTCCTCCCACCTCCCTTGATTGACTCTTTTGTTCGCAGAACATTGCAAAGCAGGCGAAAGATCGATTGACTCGATTGTCAATGTAGGTGAAGCTGTCTTTTCGCAACGATTGCAGAGGATCGATCGGTTCCATCGCCAAAGTAGAAGAAGCTTCATCTTCTCGCAATGACCGCAGACAAAGCTTTGTCTTTGGTGGCAAAACTCCTTTTTGGCAGGGAATTCTCAGTTGCTTTTCTATTTTAGCGTAATATAAAAATTATTTGGCTTGATTTCAGGTAATGCCGCAGTTAATTTTTTATTTTAGTGCAAATAATTGTCACGATTCCCCTGATTGGTTTATCATTGTTGTGTACACTTGTTTGGCTTCATGTGATGCCAACATAAGCTGTGAGGAATTTGCATGGGTTCAGATATACCATTCTTATGCAGTAATATGATTCATTAGGAGTTCGCCCAAGTTTGAATTCATAACTAAGCATTTTGTACCTCTCGAATTTTAGCTAGCTGGGAATTCATGGTCTTCTATCAATTCTTGCTCATCCATATATATATTCTTACATGTATCCACAAAAGCACGCTCGTGCACACACACACAACAATCAAAGTTGCATTGTTTCTAGTTATAACTATTTTTGTTTTCTTTTGTTGGGTGAGGAGTTTATTTTGTTGTTCATTGTTAAGTGATGGCCGTCTCTTATTATTTTTTTTACTGTTTTGTATTGTTTTTCTAATTCTCAATTATCCAGTATATTGCAATGACATTTATGTTGCAAGCATCTTTACTGCACGGGCAGAATGGTCATTTATCCAGAAATATTGCAAATCAGGTGTTTTATAAATGCACAAACCAAACAGCCAGCCAGCTTATCTAGATTAACAACTTATCTGAATAAGCTGGATAAGCTAGATAAGCTACAGCTGTCCCAAACACTCTTAATTAAGGGTAATAGTAATTAAGCAAGTTTGTTGAAAGGAAAAATAATATTTGGGAATCCTCTTCAACTTCACGAGGAGGAAAAATATTCCATATTCCTTAGAAGGTAAAATTTAAGGAATTTCAGTATTGAAAAAAAAAAGAAACTTTTTTTTCAACTATTTTTTTTTGTTTGCTTTTTCTTTTTTTATCAAGTATTCTGCTAGAGTTTTTTTTTTTAGAAAAGATATTCCAATAGTGGCAAAAATAATTGATAGAATAATGTCAGGTTTTTCAATATTCGTTGTGATGGTAGAAAAGTCGATTCATAAAGTGGTCAGCATGCCATTAAAATTGATGTGACGAAATTTGATAGTAAGGGGAATTTTGGCATGTGACGATGTGAGATGATGGATGCACTGTGTTCTCTGAATCTGGAGGAAGTTCTATATAGCGAGGAATGTACTCAAGAGATATTAGAAAAAAATTAGTTAAGATGGACAGAAGTGTTTGTGACGTGATCTGAAATTGCTTAACGTAGGAAATCAAATATGATGTGATGATGAAGACTTATGCAGGGAAATTGTGAAGGATGTTGGAGATTAAATATCTAGCAAAGAGCGTGAAGAATCATCTCCATATGAAGTGTCGACTCTACAGATTTCAGGTGAAATGGGGGATTATAATTGATGAACACTTGAATCACTTCACAAAACTGTTGGCAGATTTATTAAATTTAGATGAGGAGGTTGGAGATGAAGACAAGATGTTTCTTCTGTTGAATTCGCTCTTGAATGAGTATGAAATCTTTACTATGACACTCATTCATGAGAAAGAGGTCTTGAATTTTGTGGAAGTGACTACGACACTGTTGAATCATGAGTTCTATCGAAGGGACAGAGTCTGCAAAGATGGAATCAATTGAGACACTTACACTCCAACGTGTCAGATCTGAGAAGAAGAAGAAAAATTGTCAAAGAAAGGTGACAGTGATGACACTTCTCAAAAGCAGGGCAATTCTTGTGGGCGCAGTCTTAGAAAAATCAGTTTGTTTTCTGTTTGGAGACTGATCATTGGAATAAATATTTTCTGAAGCTGAAGGAGAAGGGAACGGAAGTTGCATCTGAGCGAAAGCAATGTCATTATGGAAAGATGTGAATGGGCGGATTCAGATGTATCGCTATCTGTTGTTTCTCTCAGTTTGTTTGCAGATGATTTGTGTTGGATTATTGACATAGGTGTTACCTATCACATATATCCCCATCGAGGGTGATTTTGTACGTACAAGGAGCTGGATAGCGGTGTAGTGACTATAGGCAACGATCAAACTTATCGTATTATTGGTGTAGGGAGTATCTTTATCAGGATGCATGATGGTACAATGAGAGAGCTAACTGATGTTAAATATGTTCCAGATATCAAGAAAAGTTTGTTATCAGTTGGGGCTTTAGAATTCAAGGACTATGAGGCAATTATTGAGACAGGAGTTCTAAGGATATATCATGGAGCAATGATTTTTATGACGGAAGTTCGTCATTAGAGCCTTTACTATCTTCAGGGTATGTTAGAGAGAGTCTACTTCAGACTTTAGTGAAAAAAGGATTGATCAAAGGAGTGAGCATCTTCAAACTTGATTTCTGTGAGCATTGTGTGCTTGGTAAGAAGAAACAGGTATCTTTTTGGACTGTTATCTACAATATGAAAGGTATTTTAGAGTATGTTCACATAGATGTTTGGGGTCTGACAATGACAACATCATTCAGCGGATGAAGATACTTATTCTCTTTTATATATGATTACTCCAGGTATGTTTAGATGTACACTATGAAACGCAAAAGCGAAGTGCTTGAGATTTTCATAACTTGGACGAAGTGGATTGAGATTCATACTGTTAAAAAGATCAGGTGTATCAGATCAGAAAATTAGTGCAAATACATTTTAGATGCATTCTTGCAAGAGTGCCAGAGAGCTGAGATAGAACACAACTTCACTGTTCGAGAGACACCATAACAGGGGGTGGCGAAGGGGGTGAATCGGACTTTAGTGGAGAAAGTTCGATGTATGTTATCCAATGCTGAATTGGATAGAATTTATTGAGCCGAGGCCATAGAATATGTTAGTCAATTGGTGAACTGCCTCCCTTTTGCAGCTATTGGGAAGAAGACCCCGAAAGAAATGTGGTCAGGGCATTCTGCTAAAGATTATGAGCTTATGATAATGCTTGGGTGTCCGGTTTTCTACCACGTGCAGAATGATAAAATAGAACCACCGGCAAAGAATGCAATCTTTATTGGCTTCAGGCATGGAGTCGGTGGTTTCAAGTTGCATGATCCGTCAGAAAGAAATGTTGTCATTAGCAGGGAAGTAATATTCGACAATGCAAGCTTATTGAAAAATCAGGACAAACAGGAGGAGACTTCTACTGGGACCGCAGATATGCAATAGAAGTTGGAGTTTGATGCAACTCCATTTGTTCCATAGAATTTGTCCTCTCTGACTCGGATATCTAATTCAGTTGCAGCTCAGGGGGTATTTGTTGATAGATCTCAGGAGGAGGTGGAAGAAGATGTTGAGATTGATATTCTTGCTCAGGAATCTATTACTAGGAGTAGGACCAGACGTCAAAATGTTACAAAACCAGCTTGATTGAGGGATCACATTGCATTTTCACTTTCAGTCATAAAGGCAGAAATTCTGTCACTATAATAAAGCGATGGAGAGCCCAGATTGTGATCATTGGAGAGCGGCAATGGATGAAGAGATGGGGTCTTTTCTGAAGAATGGTGTACTTGGAGGTTGGTGAAGCTTCCTTGAGGAAGGAAACTCATCGGGTGCAAATGGGTGTATGCAAAGAATGAAGGATCTCACCAAGCTAATGTGCGATATAAGGCAAGATTAGTGGCAAAAGGCTTTGCGCAACGAGAAGCGATTGATTATGATTAAGTGTTCTCCCTAGTGGTCAAGCATTCCTTAATCTGTGTTCTCTTAGCATTTGTAGCACAGAACGGTCTGATCTTGGAACAGCTCGATATGAAGACTGCATTTCTACATGAAAAATTCCAAAAGATCTATATGTTGCAACCGCCTGGATATGGAGCATCAAAAGACTTGACTTGCAAATTGAATAAGTTTTTATATGGGTTGAAGCAGACACCACGATAGTGGTATTAAAAAATTGATCAGTTCATGACGAGACAGGAGTACACAGGGAGCCAGTATGACTATTCTGTATATTTTAAGAAGTTGGCTAACTGTGAGTTTATTTACTTCTATATATTAAGGATATGTTGATTGCATCTGTCAGTCAAATTGAAGTTGATAGAATAAAAAAACAACTGTCCAAACATTTTGAAATGAAGGAGTTAAGCGAAGCTTGCAAAATTCATTACATGGAGATTCTCAAGGACAAGTTAGCTGGAAAAGTTTGGCTTCCGCAAGGGGCTTATGTTTGGAAGGTGTTGGAAAAATTTGTGATTGATGACACGAACATGGCAGTGGGTTTACGCAATGCATTTGACTTTTAGTTGAGTTCAAATCAGTGTCTTAAAGTTGATCCGGAGAGAAAAGATGTGTGATTGATTCCTTATATGTCATGGTTTGCACTAGACAAGACATTGCACAAGCAGTTGGTATTGTGAGCAAATTCATGCTTAATCCAGGAAGGAGTCATTGGCAAGCTGTGAAAAATATTCTGAGGTATCTGAATGTTACAGTTGATGTTGGCGCTATATTTGAGAGATAGTCATCCATTGCAGATTTGCATGTATGCTACATTGACTCAAACTATGCAGATGATATGGATAGACGGAGATCTACGACAGGCTATTTATTCACATTGGCAGGAGGTCTAGTTAGTTAGAGGTTATTTCTTCAATTTACTGTTGTTTGTTTACTACTGATGTTGAGTACATTACAGTTACAGAGTTGATGAAAGAAACAATATGAATGTTGGGCCTATTGGATGATTTGAGAGTTGATCATGAGTTTGACGGCATTCTGTGACAGTCAGGGTACAATATTATTAGCTACAAATCTAGTTCATCATGCTTGTACGAACTAGAAATTCTCAAACTCCTAATTAACAACCATCTGATCTTACAACACTGCCTGAAACGTACATAGAATTAAGAAGTCCTCAAAAAAAGAAAAAGAAAAAGAAAAAAAAAAGGTACATAATTCCCAATTCCTATGTATTCACATATCTAATATCTGAACTTTACTTTTAACATTTCTACCACACAAATTTTTTATATCTCATAAAAATATCATTATTAGCTTTTAAAAAGTGAAATACATCTCCTTATGCATAGGAAAGGTGTTACATAAGTAAAAATTGAAGTTTAGGTGCTATATATGTAAATACATAGAAATTGAGTGGTATGAATGTAAATCTTCCAAGAAATAGCCTACCATACACTAAAACAAAATCTTCTCACACTTTACTTTCCGAAGAGTCACCCTTACCAGACTTCATATTTAATCCCAGCCGAAGATCCAATCCATTTAAATTTCTCATTGAATCTCCAACAGGCTCCTTCTAACCGACCTTGACCTTTCTGATTCTCCCAGGCCAAAAGGACATGAGTTCTCATCAGCAATTTTTTTATTCACAAGCAGACCTGGCCTGAAAATCAATGGGATAGTGCAGGTATACATACGTGTATACATACGACACAATTCTTATGTATTTACATTTATAACCCCAAAGTTTAGTTTTTACCCTTTGGTGTCATAAACTTATGAATGCAAAAGGTGCATTTCACTTTTAAAAAGATAATCATGGCAGTATTAAAGATTTGATGAAGGTCTAGGTGTTAGGTAAGTAAATACATAAGAATTTTGTGGTCTGCAAGAGTAATTAATACTAGCTTTTCTTGCCTGGAGTTGTAACCCCTTCTTCATCATCTGCTCCTTCCTATGCGTATTTTCATGGCTTCCCAATGCCTGCAAATTCCTCACCAGAATCAATCTCTCTGCTCTGGACCTAAAACTTCTTTTGTGGCTCCAAGTCCCATCCAAAGTCTGAATCTCTTTTCTTCTTCTTTAACATTGAGTAAAACTGGGCTGCCCTTCCTCTTCTTTTTCCATTCCTTCAAGTCTGGAAGGTTGGATTCCTCATTAACTCGTGAACCAACTTTTTGGTGGATCAGCACACCTTTTTATACTCCTTTATTTCTGATTGGACAAATGTGCAGTTTGAAGATGGGTTTACGGCCAAAACAATAATACAAGTAGTGGAATATGAGGTATACAGACATATAATCTTTAACAAAACTAGAAAAAAAACCAAATAAAAGATTAATAAATCATTAACCACCATCATTATAGCTTAAACAAACTATGTAATTTGTTAGAGAAAGTTTGTTATTGAGACCACACACCGAGTTGCTTCCGAATAGGGTGGCATGTACATACATGCCATACAATTCTTACTTATTTACGCATCTTAGCACCTAAACTTTCACATTTACATATATAACACTCAAATCTTTAATATTGCTTAAAAAAAAAATCACTACCGTTTACTTTTTAAAATAAAATTGATCTTTTCATGCAAAGATTTATGACACAACAATGTTATATATGCAAGTATGAAAGCTTAGGTGTTATGTATGGAAATAGATAAGAATTGTGTGGTACCTATGTCAATTTCTCTTTTTTGTACATTATATCCTGTTACAAGTCTATCTGTATATTTTTCACGAGTTGGAGGCCATTCTTCAACGGCTCTCAAGTTCTAATCCTTTTAACAAATACTGCCTTCTGGCTCAGATCCCTTTACATAAACAAAAAAAATAAACCCAGAAAAAAGCACCCCTTTGACTAGTGAAGTATACTATTAAAGAGGAAAAATTATTCCATACGGATCGGACACCGCACGCAGCTTGCGTGCGGTGTCCGATCCAGACCTTAAATCACCTGATTTACGGTCCGAATGTATTTCGGTGGGCCCCACCTAAAATTTTTTTATTTTTTTTTTAAAACGGAAACAATCCTGACTGTAGATCAACGTGATCTACGGTCAGGATCGGACACCACATGCAGAGATGCATGCGGTGTCCGTATGCAATAATTTCTCATTAAAGAGGCGGACTTGAGAAGGGTCCAGCCCCCCTCAAATTTAGACTTTTTAATTATATAGATGTGTAATTTCACTTTTCGCCCTTCCTCAATTATTAGTTTTACTTTTTCCCGAACGCCTCGGCTAATAAAAGCTATAACCCATTTTCAAATCAGAACTGGTAATAATTTCTTATGTTGAATTAATGAAGAAAAAGACATGATCATGGTGGTCTTCTGATTGTTCATTGATTTTATGTTGTTTTTCTATATTTGCAATTATATGCTATTTTTTTTTTTTTTTTTATGATGAATAACCCCTTAATTATGTTAAGTATCTTTTACCAGTTAAATGTCTGATTTTGCTTTAACTCTTAAAAGTGATGATAAAGTTCAATCAAAGAGACAAAATGATAACAGATTCTGTACAATAATGATCATTGAGCTCGTCACCGGCACTATTTTTTTGCCGTAGTAAAGAAGCTAGATGCTGTAGATATCCATGAAAGAATTTAATAAAAAATATGGAAACCTTTAAATAATTAACATTAAAGATGATAAAATCACAATATTAAAAAATACATAATGTTTCCTTGGATAATATTACCTTTGATATAGGCATCATAAAGTTAGTCAAGATAAATTCCAATAATCTTCACGATATTGACCTGCTGATGAGTTCAAGTATATCTATTGAAATTATCTGCCCTATAGCTATGATCAAAATGGCATAAATTATATGCTATGAAAATGATATGATATGCCAGATGATATAGTTAAAGAGTACTTATAAGCTATATTAAATATTATGTTCAAGGTACTATTATGTATAAATACAGTATTAGGTTTTATGAATTATGCAAGACAAATTTTGTCATTGTTAAAATTCTTATCTTGATGTGATGGACCTTTTTTTCTTCGTATTCTATGACTTTGATCTTTGGTATGTATAAGAAAACAAAGTCAAGTGTAAAATTGAAAGAAAAAGGAAAAAGGGGAGGATTTGCAGACATAATATCAAATTCCTATGTATTTTATATATTGTTGTGCGCTAGAAGAGATGTGGCTGCAGAGTAATTAATTAGCATTTTACCGTTGCACGAGAATCTAGCACACATAGATAATGGAGAAGTAACAGGGGGGACACCATGGTTTTTGTGTTGAAAAACTTGAGGAAAAAAAACCATAAGACTTGGTCCAGTCGAAGTAATTCACTGTGTAATTGTGAGTACGTATGTCCACTCCTGAAATAGGAAAGACGGAATTACAAAAGTGTAATAATGGTATAGCTTTAACGATTGTGATTGGATTACAAAGGTAGTTCTTGGTGCTTGTATTGTCTCGTTTTTTCATAGTGGACATAGTTGAAAGTCATAATAGTAGTTAGTTATATGGGTCGTTGTTGGCAGCTTCAGGAGCATCGGTTAGCCATCGAGGTCATACTAGGGAGTTGCAAGAGTTGTGAGGCACGTAGGTTGTAGTTGATCACATAGGTCATAGTGGTGAGTTGTGATAACGTTTGTTGATCACATAGTAGCTAGGAGCTACGCAGGTCGTAGTTGGTCACATGGATTGTAGTAGTGAGCTGCAATAATGTTTGTAAGTCATAGATACAGGAGTTGGGAGCTACAATAAAATTCGTAGGTCATAGAGGATTTGAGTTGGAAGTTGCATGAGCTGTGAGCAACGTATGTTGTAATTGATTACATATGTCCTAGTGGTGAGCGACGTAACACCTCTAGGCCACAAAGGATGGAGTTGGGAGTTGTGTGAGTTGTGAGTCATGTAGACAATAGTGGTGAGGTGCAATAACGTTCATATGTCACAACGGTTGGAGATGTGACCCAAGTAGGCATGGTCATATTGGTCGTACCGGTGAGTAGTAATAATGCCCATAGGCCACATAAGTTGGAGTTGGGCATTGTAGTAATTTCTATAAACCACAGAGGCCAGATTAAGGAGTTGCATCAGCTATGAGTCTTGTAGATCATTGTTGGTCACGTAGGTCACGATGATGAGCTGCAATAATGTTCGTATGCCGTAAAAGTCGAAGTTGAGAGCTGTGAGCCACGTAGATCATAGTTGTTCACGTAGATCATAGTGGTTAGTTGCAATAATATTTGTAGACTACAGGTCGAAGTTTAGAGCTGCATAAGTTGCGACCATGTGGGTCTTTGTTTGTCATGTAAGTCATAGTGGGGAGTTGTAATATGTTTGTAGGTCACATAAGCTAGAGTTGGGAGCTATGTGAGTTGTGAGCCATGTAGGTCGTAGTGTTGAGCTGCAATAACGTCTGTAGGGCACATGGGTTGAGTTGGGAGTTGCTGAGCTAGAGCCACATAGACATAATTTATCACATATGTCGTACTGGCGAGCTACAATAACGTATGTAGGCCACAGAGGCTATAATTGGTTATTGTGATAATGTTTTTTAGGCCACAGAGGTCAAACATATTAGTTGTGCCAATTGTGAGCCACGTAGAGCATTGTTGGTAACATAAGTCATGATGGTGAGTTGTGATAACGTTCGTAGGCTATAAATGTCGGAGTAGGGAGCCACAAGCCACGTAGGTCATAGTTGTCACATAAGTTGTAGCTACAATAACTTTCACTGGCCACAGAGTCTGGAGTTGGGAGATACTGCGTGAGTTGTGAGCCACTTAGGTCATAGTTGATCACATAGGTCGTAGTGGTGAGTTGCAATAACGTTTATAAGCCATAGTGGTCTGAGTTGAGAGTTATGTGAGCTGTGAGCCACGTATGTCGTAGTTGGTCACATAGGTCATAGGGTTGAGCTATAATTATGGCATAGGGCCACAGAAACCATAGTTAGAAGCTGTGATAATGTTTGTAGTCCAGAAAGGTTGGAGTTGGAAGTTGCATGAGTTGTGAGACACATAGGTTATAGTTGGTCATGTAGGTTGTAGTGATGGGCTCCAATAATGTCCATAGGTTATAGGGGTCGGTGCAGGGAATTTTGTGAGTTGTGAGCCACGTAGATTGTAGTTTGTCACATAAGTCATATTGGCGAGTTGCAATGAAGTCCATAGGCCACATAGGTTAGAGTTGGGAGCTGCGATGAAATCTGTAAACCACATAGGCCAGAGTTTGGAGCTACATGACCTGCTAGCCACGTAGGTTGTAGTTGGTCACATAGGCTGTAGTTTTGAGCCGCAATATTATTTGTAGGCCACAGAAGCTAGCGTTGTGATATGCTTAAGTTGTGAACTAAATATGTCATAGTCGGTCATATAGGGTATGGTGGTGAGCTACAATAACACTTATAGATCATAAATGTTGAAGTTGGGAGCTGCATGAGCTGTGGATCACACAGGTCGTAGCTGGTCATGTAGGTTATGTTGGTGAGCCACAATAATATTTGTATTTTACAAAGGCCAAATTTGGGACTTGCATGAGTTGTGGACCGCATAGGTCATAGTTGATCGTGTAGGCCTTGGTGGTGAGCTTTAATAACATCTGTAGGCCACATAAGCTGAAATTGAAAGTTTCAATAACATTCATATGTCATATAGGTAGGAGTAGGGATTTGCTTGAATTGTGAGTTACATTGGTCGTAGTTGGTCATATAAGCTGTATTATTGAGATGTGATGGCGTCAATTCGTCACAGAGGTTGTAATGGGGAGCTACGATGAGAGAACTTTATGAGTCAGGAGGGAGTCGTCATATTTTAAGTATGACAGTCCTAAGTCATTGCCTTCAGGAGTTATCATCGAATCTTCAATAAGACGTTATTATGTTACATTGTATTGGGGGTAAGTTGCTACACTGGATTCAAGGTATGTCATATATCATATTTAGAATGTGTCATTACACCGTCTTCGGAGTGTGTCATTACACTGCAATGTACGTCATAACTCTGCAAAGTGCTTTGTTACTTTTCGAGTTTCACCAATAGCGACAAGTAGGGGGCTGTCGACGGTGGTTGACGGTCGGTGAGCGGTGGTCGAGGGTGGTTTGGTCGGGGGCTATAGGAGCAAGAAGTGTTTGTCTGATCTTCAATCCAAAACAACTCTATAAATTGGCTCCTTCTCTTCTTCTTCAGCTCCAGCTCTAGGTCTCGATCTCCCCTTCACCTCTTCATGAAGGGAGTAAGACTCTATTTATAGAGTTTGAGAGTGGCCTCCTATGCAAATAATGAAAGAATCCGGACTATTTCATTGGATGGTCCAGAGAGATTCCCACAATAAGTTGGAATATTGTGTATATTTTAGTGTCTTAATGATGTCACAATTGAGTGATATTAGGTTTTTTGGATTCGTCTCATTTGACACTCCAATTGAGCACCCAAAGCTTGCGAAAGTAGTTTAATGGCTTGATCCCAGCTTGATCAATTTTGTATCATTGGGTCCGCCTCGTTCAGTTGGTCAGTTTGACTGTAAGTTTGCTAAAATCAGAGTTCTAGATCATTTTTTATTTGAGTTTGAATATTTCTTGCTTAAGAAAACACTCCGATATTCATGCTAATTATCTCAAATCATGCTAAATGATAAAATGTACTGATGTCTATCAATATCTAACACCTAAACTTGAATTTTTACATATATACTTAAAAATGTGTTTTTTATTTTTAAAAATTAAAGAAGTGTATTTTGGATGTAATATGCAGGATTTGGGAGATATAAATATAAAAAACAAAGTTTAAATGTTTGATGTATAAATTCATAGCTACTAGGTGATATGTATGTTAATATCCCTGCGCCCTGCCATTATGAAGTTGAACCTTCATAGCTTCATAAAATTTTTTGCATCTATTTCTATTTATATACAAGAAAAATAGAATTTTTAATCAAACTGAATGGTAGAATGAAGTAAATCTGATAAGAAATAACAATGAATGCGAGATCTACAAAGCATGTAATAATTTCAATACTCTATATAATTACTGAATGAATTTTAGGTCCATAAGTGCTTTGAAGGACCATTGTTGCTAATTGTTTGAACTGTGAGAAGTTACACAAAAAGGCATATTGTTTTTTTAAGAAAAAGAATTATTG
>NEWO01000026.1:224455-275570 GCA_003013225.1 Phalaenopsis aphrodite
TTAATACAGATTCAATGTTCCTTTCATGTAGCCTTCAAGCAAGTATGGATTCTCTCTCTTTCTCTCTCTCACACAGACATTTACAATGCAAAAGGGATCCTTAAAAGCTTTACTTCGTCGAATATACAATCAAAATAACAATTAATACTGCCTTTCTGCGCATCTGACATAATTTCACATGTTTGTAATCTCATACACCTCCAAAGTTCTAATTTGTCTTTAACTTTGGCCAAGACATATCATTAATATGGTCTACAGAAACTCATTTAGTCAGCAATCAATATCTCATAGCATGATAGATAAAACTAAACAATTTCGACTTCACAAATCCAATAAAAATAAAAATAAAAAATTAATACACCTAGATAGAGACTCATATTACTTGTAATTTGTTCATTTTTCATATGAACACATGAAAAGTTTGCACACGTAAAATCACACAAAACACAAAGTGAAAATAATAATATTGATAAAGCTGGATGACTAAAACAAGACTCAGAAACAACCAAACATGAGATAGAAAACAGATAGAGAAACCTTCCATGTTATTTACTTAAAGGATCGGACCATAAGGCTTGATTCCCCCACAGCTTCATGCAGCAAAGAAGAAGATAGCTTGCTCTCTCTCCCTCTCTCTCTCTCTAAACACCAGGACCGGTGCTTCTCTTCTTCTTCCTTTCTCTCTCTATTAGGGTTCTTCTGGTCTTTCTCCTAAGCAGTAAGTGGTAATGAAGGTAATCAGGAAGCAATGATGGTGAGAGGAGGACGGAGGAGAGAGCCATGATTACTGAGAGGAAGAATGAGTGAAGATATGAGTGAGAAGGGTAAGAGAGATAAGAAGCTAGAGATCCATGCCCTACCTTCCTTTCTCTCTCTTCATAGATTGCTCTCTAGTGCTATAATTTCACATGGGGGTTATGATGAATGCCATGACTGAAAAATAGCTTTTTTTTAGTTTTTTAGTATTTAATTTTTCATCCGCACTGAAGCAGGGGAAGCTTTGCAGCTGGGTTCCTATAGTTTATTCCTGTGATTTGAAAGGAATGATTAAGGGAGAAGTAATTAACAACCACAACAATTGTAGGGTTGATATTAATCTTCATTAATAATAATGAGAGATAAAATATATCATTGAGGCAAAATTATAGCTTGAAGAATGAGTGGATGATTAATTAATATTCTATTTTATTTTATTGTTTTTTTATTTTATTTTATTGCACATTAATATATATTATGCAAGATAGATATTGAATATTCACTCATTAATAGTGTTTTTCCTATGATATTTTTTTCAAATTTAAATAAAATAACAAAATGGCAAGTTAGTTGCCTAGTAATTTTTTTTATGTGATAGTGTGAGTTATGCATTTTTTTGTGAGAGTGTGAGAGTAAAAGCAATAATAAATAAATAAATAATACATTGTAGAAGGATTGGCTTAGAGCAAAAGGAATTTCTCAATTTGGGTGTTTTCTTTCCTTTTATCTTAGTAAATCTTATTTTATTTTTAATGAACTAATTTTTTTTTAATCACAAATTATTAGGAACTAAGCTTTCATGCTTCTTTGAATTGGATTTGTGAAGTTATTGTTCGATCTATGTGAAATTTTTAAGAGTAATTTAATAACTTGTTGATGTGTTAACCTTCAATGCTTATTTACTTTCTTGTTGGCAGTTATTAAAATATTATAATTAGTGGTAATCTAGAACTATTAGAAAAATACTAGAAGAATAATCAGATTAACTCATAATTTCTTTATGGAATAGGAATATTGTCATTAAGAGATTGTAATCATATTGATGAATAGAAAATTATGGGAGCCTTCACGGGTTAAGAGAACTTAACAATATTATGAAACTCTAATACTTCTTATACTTTGGAAGAGTGCAATGGATAATTGTCCCTGATTGTCGACATAGAATAGTGTAATCTAGTGGATGAACATAAAATCTTCAAATTTGCTGCATTAAAACGTATAAACCAACTCAAAGAAGATTTTCTTACCTAGGCCAAACAAGAACGCATAGTCTTCAATTTAATATCTTAGGACTTGCGGAAAAACTTTTCAAAAATTGAAATTTTGAATTAAATTGAAAGTTAGTAGACTAGTAATTAAATTAATTTATAAAGTAATAAGGTTCTTTATGAGATCAAAAATCAACTACGACTCATAATCTTAAAAATTATGACGCATATACACTTGCATGATTAAGTCTTGCATAACAGTAAAGTGGATCAAATTTTTGATGTCGTTGTCAGGAAACTATATTAGTTTTTTATGTTAATAACAATAATAGTTGAGGATTTGATTTTTAGGTTAAAAAATAATTGTGCTATTAATTTATTTGTGTTTTATTTTATGTAATCATTTTTTTTAATTGTGTTGAATTGTTGTATGTTATTGTTATAAGAAAAAACTCTATGAATTATAAATAGTGTTGCCTTTTATTTTTGTAAGTATTATGTTTTGTTATGCTTTTTATTGTGTTTTATTATTTTAGTTGTTAGTTTAGAGTCACTAGTTAGTCTTATGGTATATGTGTAAGAATCAACTTAGTGAACTTATCTCGTTTGACCCTAACATAGAGAAAAATGCTAATAAAATTAAAAAAATTACGAAAATAAGAAAAGTATTTAGAAGAAATGGAAAACCCTCAAGAAGAAAATATTTAACTTAGATCACTTAGAGATTTTACCAAACCTATATTAGATGAAATTTATCATAGTATTAACACACAACTCAAGTCAATACCTTTGAAGTCAAACTTACCATAATTATAATGGTTCAAAACAATCAATTTGGAGGTTCTTAATAGAATACCTGAATTTACATATAGTTAATTTCTTTGAGTTATGTGCGACCTATAGATATAACAATGTCTCAAATGATGTTGTTGGACATAAGCTATTCTCTTTTTCTCTTATAGATAAGGCTAAGATATGGCTTAACACTTTAGCACTTGAGTCGTTCATAACATGGACCGAACTTGCAGAGAAATTCTTAGCTAAATACTTTCCACTATCCAAAAATGTCAAAATGACATTACATCTTTGACCTAATTGGATAGTAAATTGATTTATGAAATATGGGTGAGTTTTACGAATCTTCTTAGAAAATGCCCACATCAACCCTATCTGAATGGTTGATTATACAAACTTATTAATATTGGGCTACTAGGATCATTGAGATATATACTAGATGTTACAACACAAGTGTTTTTAATGTTGAAACCTTTTGTGGAGGCCTATGCACTTATTAAGGAAATGGCCATTAACAATTTCTAATAGCCTTTAAAGAGAGTCAACCTTAAGAAAGTAGCTAGCATTCATTAGGAGGATGTGCTATCAATTTTGACTTTATGAGTAGTTGTAATATCTGAAACATTAGATAACTTAGGGTTAAATTCAATGATGAGAGAACCTATGAACAATTAGAGGATTCTAGCGTTGTGGTTGCAAAGTCAGTGAATATCATTAACAATAAAATCAACAACGACAATTCAAATACCTATAACCCTAGTTGAAAAAATCACCCAATTCTTAACTAGAATAATAACTAAAATATAGAAAATTATCAATGGGATAGTAACCAACAAACTTACTTAGGAAATTGAAATCATAATGAAGGAAAATATTTTGTTATCAAGACCAACTTACCTACCTTGATTTACTTCTACTTTATAATTAAAAAAATAAATTATCATTGTAAGAATTAATATTACAAGTAGAAAATTAGTTGCAAAGTCAAGTTGCAAAGCTATAAGAAATATTGAAGATCAATTGTGATAATTAAAAATTTTATCAAGTAGTAAACCCAAGGGAATATTACCAAGCAACACTAAAATGAATCCAAAAAAAAAAAGAAAAGGAGTAATGTAAAGTCATTAAATTGAGAAGTGGAAAGGCATTAAAGGAGATAGCTAGGAAGGAGCCTAATATAGAAGATCACGAGATTGAATGAAATAGTGAAACGCCCATATCCGAATTAGAAAAATAAATGTCATCACCTAGGAAATAACTTGAGATATCACAACAACATTTTCCCTAAAGACTTCAAAAACATAAATAGGATTAGCAGTACTCTAGGTTTTTATAAATGTTTAAAAAGCTAGCAATTAATATCCTAGTTGTAGAGGTTTTAGAACAAATGCCAAGTTATGGTAATTTTATGAAAGTTTTTCTTAATAAGAAATGTAAAATATGTAATTATGAGACTGTGACTATGATTGAAGAGTGTATTTATATCTTGTAGAAAAACTTTTCACAAACCTTAAGCAGCCGAGCAACCTAGCTATCCCATGCACTAGAGGAGATAAGTTCTTTGGAAAGGCATTGTGTGATTTAGGAGTAAGCATTAATTTTATGACACTTTTCATCTTCTTGAGATTAGGACTATGAGAGATTCAACCTACCATTGTGACCCTTCAATTAGCAGACTGATCTTTGAATTATCCTAGAGGTTATAGAAGATGGCATTATTAAGGTAGAGAAGTTTATCTTTCTTATAGATTTCATTAATTTAGATATGGAAGAATTGACATATAAAAATCATAATCATACTAGGTAGATCTTTCTTAGTCACTAGAAGAGAAATGATAGGTGTTCAGAAAGGAGAACTTACTATGAGATTGAATGATCAAAAAGTAACTTTTATTTTTTTGAAATCAATGAATTTTTTTCAAGATCCTAGGGATTATAAATGTCGTAAAACATATTTGGTGGAAGGATATGTTAGAAGTCATTTTAATGAAATTTTAAAAAGGAACCAATAAATCAAAGCTTAATGAGGGATAGTTGTGAATGTCTCAAAGATGAATAAGCTCTATTATTAGATGCAATCCTTATAGTGATTAGGGATAGGTTTGAACCTTTAGAAACCTAAATGAATCTTAAAACTTTAATAAATTCTAAATTTGAGGAACTAAAATTAGAACTTAAGTTTCTCCCTAAATATTTAAAATATATTTTTTAGGAGAATCCTCAACTTTATACATAACTATTTGATCTTTTGATTTGAGTGAATTATAAAATATAAAGAGTTTTTAAAAATTTTAGGAAAGCCTTTAGTTGGGGCATAGAAAATATTAATGGAATAGCCCTTATGAAAGTATAAAATTTTAGTGAAAAATAATAATGAATTGATGGTTGATCCCCAAAGAAGGCTTCACCCTCTTATCAAATAGATAGTGAAGGGAAATTCATAAAAGGCTAGATGGAGGCATCATTTATCCTTTGTCAGATAGTGCATTGGTAAGTCTAATTATTATATTCCTAAGAAAGGAGGGATGAAATTAGTTGAGAATGATAGGAATGATTTATACCTATTGTAAACTATAAAAAAAAAATGAATGAGGCTACTAGAATGAACTACTTTACCTTGTCTTTTCTAGATCATTCGTTAGATAGATTGGCAAAACATCCTTAATTTTACTTTCATGATCATTGTTCTAGACATTACTAATTTCTCATAGCACTAAAGATAAGGAAAAGAGACTACTTTTTTTATTCCCTATGGATCATTTGCTTTAAGAGAATGTCCCTTAATCTATGTAATGCCCCTGCTACTCTTAAAAGAAGCATGATGTCAATTTTTTTTTATCTTATTGAGAAAGGGATTGAAATTTTCATGTTTGTTTTTTTTTCGCATATCTTTTTGACACATCTTGAACATTAATTTTGCAAGTATCTTATGAATATGTGAAGAGACTAATATTGTACTAAATTGGGAGAAATGTTTCATTTTCACTAATGGCATAGTTTCAGCGTATAAACTCTTTGAAAAAGTTTTGGAGATAGATCAAGACTAAAATTTATTTTATAGAAAAACTACCCCACCCACTTTATTAGAAGGGATTAGGAGTTTGTTAGAGTATGATAGTTTT
This sequence comes from Phalaenopsis aphrodite, assembly GCA_003013225.1. Lineage (NCBI taxonomy): Eukaryota > Viridiplantae > Streptophyta > Magnoliopsida > Asparagales > Orchidaceae > Phalaenopsis > Phalaenopsis aphrodite. Next base: position 230,337 of record NEWO01000026.1, read on the forward strand.
TATAGAAGATATATTCATGACTTCTCTAAAATTTCTTAACATTTGTGTTGTTTGTTAGAGAAGAATGTACATTTCAATTTATAGTGAGTACTTAGTAGTTTTAACTTTTAAAATAAAAAATAATCGCAACACCTATAATAGAAGCACCTACTTGACAACATGCATTGAGCTTATATATGATGCTAGTGAATGTGTCTTTGTATTTTTACTAGGTTGGAGGATAAATGAATTTGTTCATGTGATATAATATGCGAGCACAACTCTTAATAATGCATAAATTTAACAAAATATATCACAACTAAAAAAGTGTTACTAGCCAAACTGTTTGCATTTAACAAATTAAAATTATAATTGAATAGCTCTAAAGTGAAAGTGTACACCAACCACTCAGCCATTAAATATCTTATGGCTAAGAAAGTTGTTAAACCATGTTTGATCATATGGATATTTTTGTCTCAAGAATTTAATTTTAAAATTTTGGATAAAAGAGGTATTGAAAATAAAGTAGTTGATCATTTGTCTAGACTTGAACACTGCATGTTGATATTAATAATAATTTTTTTATGAATAACTACTTATAATTAATAGATAAACCATTCATTGAAATGTTGATATTATGAATTATATAATTAGTAGCATTACTCCTTATGATCCATCATGTCTTTAAGGAAATAACTTTCTGTCAGATACAAAATTTTATTTTTGACATGAATCTTATCTCCTTAGAAAAAGCAAGGATCAAATTATTAAGAGATTTGTTTTCCTAGAAGAGGAAGAAAATATCATTGAATTGTATCATGACTCTAAATTTGGAGAGTATTTTGAAGGTTTTATAATTTCTTTTAAGATCTTTAAATTAAGATACTATTGCCTCGTAATTTTTAAGAATGTTAATGAGTATGTTAAAAGATGTGATAAATAACAAAGGGTTGGCAATATGTTTAGGAAAAGTAAAGCTTCACTTAAATCATACTTTGGAAGTTAAAATACTTGATTTTTTTGGTATAGATTTTATGAAATCATTTGTGTCATTTTAATAAATCAATATATTTTGATTTTAACAAATTGAGTCTCAAAGTGGATAGAGGAAGTTACTCTACTAAAGTGTGATTCAAAAGGTTTGTGGGGGATTTTTGTGTGTCACCACACATCATAGAATTTTTTGAATGTATTTTTCTCTAGATGTTCGGGCATGTCATTTTGAAGAGTAATATATCTTCACAAAGAAAGAAAATATTACCATAAAAAATGGGCCTAGTCATTGGATGATGAGAGCCTTCGTAGGTCTACAAATTCATGGTTTTTTCCCTTATCTTATTGGTGTAAGATAAAGTTTTTTTTTCATTATGAGGTCTAGTTCCCTATAAGGGCAATCCCTCGTAGTTAATTATATCTCTAGGGCCATGAGCCTTAAAGAAAACTCTCGATTAATAGAATGAGTCAAATCAGCAGAAGTCGGACTTCCATGATTGAGGAAGTATAAAATCCAAATTAGAAGAATCTGACTCAAAGAGATGAGACTTACAATCTGATGATCATGTTCCATAGGAAAGGCCCAGATGTACGTATTCAACCATCCTCTGGAGGCGGTATATAACAAAAGAGCGATGATTGAAGAGTTTTGAAAAGGTTAATAGAGTTTGAATTGATGAGGTGAAGATGAACCAAAGATATTTGATTTTGTTTAACAAAAGTGATTAGAAACCCTAGGTTAAGGGTTAAGTCAGGGAAAGGAATATTTCTAGATAAGAGTTTAAACCCTATACTTTATAAGGAATTCTGAAGGTTGGACTAACCTAGAATTTGAGAACAACATCTATGGTTAAGATGACCGTGGCTTTCCATCATCCCGGGAGCATTGGTATCCATCGACTGTGACCAGCCTCTTAACCAGGAATCTTCCTTAGATATCATAGTATGGAGGATTCATAGTTTCAAAGCATGTTGAAATACCTTAGTCAATAACAATGGGTTACTTTATTCTATGGTGTTCCCTTTAGTATCTAGGGGTAGGTTTATTTTTTGTATGTCCTAGCCCATCACATTAACTAGGGTTCTTAAGCTAATCTAGGTTTCTATACTCAGACTAACCTAGGGTAAGTGTATGGTCCTCAGTTTGGTGTCTAAAAAAGCTAACCTGAGGGTCATATCATATTTACCTAGGTTTTGTTCTCGTTTATTATTTAATTTGACTTTTATTTCAATTCCTAATTTTATCAGTCATTTTGAATAATTAAAGTTTTCCTAAGTTTTAAATTTATTTTAGGATTTTATTTTGATTTTTTATGGAAAAAACCATCTTGTGAGAGATTTTCATCCTTTCTTTTTGTTTTACATATTTATTTATTATTTTATTTTATTTATTTTATTTATACATGCAATGAAACATGACATAATAGAGTAAACACCACAAATTTAGCCTTGGGTTAGACTTTGGTCAGGATCAGGCTAAGGTAAACTAGGCTTCTAGATCAGAATTGAGCTCAGACGTAATGTTGGTCAGTTGGTTTGGGGTATTGTTTAACTTAGGTCAAACATGGGTTCACTCGGATTGATTTGCATTGACTCGAGTTATTTTAGGTTGACCTGGGATGACCTAAGTTAGGTTTGGGTCACAGTGTCTGGGGTTGGGTCAGGTCGAGCCTAGGTTGGGTCAGATCGAACCCAAGTTAGGTCAGGTTGGACCTGGGTTAGGTCAGATCGAACATAGGTTGGGTCAGGTCGGGCCTGGATTGGGTATGGTCGAACTTGGGTTGGGACAGGTCAAATTAGTTTGGGTCAGTTCAGGCCTGGGTTGGGGTTTAGTTTAGTTTAGGTTACGGTTTAGGCTAAGGTTTAATTTCAAGTTAGGGTTTAGGTTAGACTTAGCTGGGTTAAGTCTAGGTGAAATTAAATTTAATTAGGGTTAAGGTTTGGGTTAGACTTAAGTTGGGTTAGGGTTTGAGTTGGACTAGGTCTTGGGTTCGACCTAGGCTGGATTGGGTGTTATCATTTTTATTGTTGAGTTGGACTAGGTCTTGGGTTCGACCTAGGCTGGATTGGGTGTTATCATTTTTATTGTTGTTATCATTTTCATTGTTCGTTGGACCCATTGGGATTGTGTGTGATTTGAGAAATGTCTACGGGATTGAAACCGAATTGGTTGCTTTTGGAGTCTTCATCAGGAGAGGTAGTCAAAATGTAACTAAAATCAAAACTCTTAGCATTAAATGACACAAGAGGGACAAAGAAAAAGCTATACAAAGTTAGAGGATTGAGCACTTTCTCCCCCAAATTTGAGACAACCAATCTTGAATGACAAATAGGGATAGGAAAAAATAGAGGAAACAAAAGGAATAGGAACCCCTATCCTACGAGGGTCCTCAATCCTCTCTACTTTATTTTCTTCTTTCTTTTTCTTTTCTTTCTTTGAGAGTGAGGTTTTTGCTAATGCCAAATTTATTGCATTTTGCTGAGGATCTTCCTGGAGGATTTGGCCCATTACACATTCCACCCATATTTGTCTTTGTAGGGTCCACAGGGACAAATTCATTGACCTAGATTACATTGATCGAACCCTTTTCAGGCTCTTTCAAGTATTCTTTTAAGATGACTATGTTCCTTGTCTTAAAATTGTACTCCATGAAGTCTTTGACGACAAATAAATCTTCAATTTTATGTGCGAGCATTCTGTGGTAGATGCAATAGTTGGGTTTTTTCTTTCATTCCAATCTCTTCTGGCCTTTTGGCTTCAGGCGGTTTGAATTTGGGTATCTTTAACAGACTTTGGAATATCTTTGCTACGACCTCTATTTTGAATGAATATTCTTTTTTCGTTCATTCAGCAATTATTTTCTTTTATATATATTGTTGTGTTGATTGTTGAAACTGCAGTTGTGATGACTCTTGTGGTTGTGATGGGTTAAACATGACAGTTTATTGACAAAAAGTCATGTCGCAGAGCGAGACCAGGGATCTACATTCTAAAACTTTCAATTTTTCTCGCTCTTCCTATGGAGCGTTCGGAAAACGGACGATCACCAAACGGATATTTTCTCGATGCAACTTTTTGTGTGATTTAATGGAGCAGGATAATCATTCTCAAATGAATCCTAAATCAACTTTATCAACGTTCTTTTGGAGGTATTGAATTTTCCAATATTCTCAACATATAACTATTTGTTCCATAATTAAAACACTATGAAAGGAAATTCTTGTAGGAAGATGACTACGCACAAAAATAATCCCATATTCCAAAACTTGGACATTATTATATCAGGCTTGAAAGTGAAAACAATAAAATATGAGTGAAAAAAATGTATTTCTAATTATTATTAATTAATTACTTTTTATTATATAAGAGTGTTTCAATGTTGATTGGCATGTTGGAGGAACAGCGCCTTCAAGAAGAAAAATCTAATCAAGATAATGTTGGCAGCTTGTCCGTTTAAGGATAAGCAGCTTATTCTGAAATTCAGCCCGCGGGTCAACCGCTGTTGTCGAACCGCAGCCTGGTTTTAGTGTAAAAAAACTCAAACGCGACAGACAGTGTTTTCAAAAACGAGCAAACCAAACGGTTGGGTGAAAAAGCCGCCACACTTATAAGCTGCCCCAAACGGGTCCCAAGATTATTATGTGAGGGCTCGTTAATGCGTTGATTTTAAACATAAAGGAAGATTTACATACATACCATTCGATCAGTTCTTATGTATTTACATATCTAACACAAAAACTTTGATTTTTACATAAATGCAACTTTGACTATACATAAAAAGATATATTTCACCTTTTAAAAATTAAAATAGAGATATTTTTGATGTGATATGAAAAAATTAGATACTACAAATGTAAAAAATTAAAGTTTAGATATCATGTGTCTTCAAGAAATTTTTATCATCAGACATGATTCTAAATGTATATTTTGAGCAAGAAATATTCTCAATTCAAAGCAAGGTCATCTAGGCCCAATTTCAATAAGTTTATATTCTAATTAAGCATCTCGATAAGTTGAACCTAATGATGCAGAAATCAATCCAATCTGAGTCCAAATTTAAATGAGACAAAGTCAAACACTTAAAATATAGTCAGAAGCTTTGAAGCATCAATTGGAATACAAAACGATCTCAAATTTTGGTATGCTTATATTCAAATTGAACATCTTGATGAGAGGAATCCAATAAGCTCAATATCATTCAATAATGGTGTCATTAAGACACTGATATACAAAATAGATTGTTTATGATCAAGGGAATCAATATTGATTGTTTGATGTAATATTTTGGGTGATTGGATAAATTTATCAAAATAACTCTCTAAAAAATTATAACTAGGCCTTCATTTTTCACTTGAAAGGGGAGAATAGAAAAAGACTGAACTAACTATTAAAGCTTAACTTCAGAAGTTTTGACAATTTTAATCAATCATCAAATTTCTTGTCACTGGACACCATAGTTCGTTGTCAGCCACCAAAAGTCATTATCAACCACCACTAGTAATTGTTACAACCAACTATGGTCATTATAACAACTAACTACAATTATTTTAACCCAATTATAACTATTGTAATTACTATTATAAATATATGATTATCAGTTTTTGCAAACACGTCTTCTCTAATTAATCAAGAGAAGAGTTTGACCTCTGCACTTTCAACATGTCAGTGGATTACTTTGATTGGGTCAGCCCTGTAATTGTTCTTTTTTCAAGATTTTTCACATAAAACATTTACGTCGTCTCTTTAAGATTTTCTGTTTGTGGTTGAGAATTTTATAGCACGCAACAAGACATCACATATATAACACATAAAAATGGGCTGCCATGGTCTGTATATGCGCCCATTTAATCATATAGTAAAATTATCATTTTATTTTAAAGTAGCTTCGTTCAATTATAAGTGATTTCTACTATCTTAATTTTATATGATAGAGAAACTGACATACCAAAATTGAATGACTCGGAATACGTTGACCTAATCACATTAATTTTATAATTTAAAATTAATATTAGTTTCTAATAACAACCAAAGAATTGTTTTTCTTTTTCATTTCTCTCCCAAAAACTTATCTTTAATCTTAAGCAACCCTAAACCCTAAAAGAAAAAGATAACACAAACAAGCAAATTCATAGCAAACTTACATTCTAATTATATTATACAAATACAAGACACATTCTTAAATAAATCCTAGCTATATAAACAGTAAATATCACCATAAATCAGTAAAAAAAAAATCATAAAATCAACAACAAGATACATAGTAGGGAATATTACATGCAGTACTGCATATGCAGATCAATGATATTGAGGTGATATTCAGATCACTAATCTGTGTATCTAACTCATCTGCACGTAATACTTATTACGTATGTATAAATATTAGGGTTTCTGGGTTCTCTTCCTGTACTTATCCTTGATCCAATTGAATCCTGAGCTGGTGCCTTGTTTCATCTTCTTAAGCCCGGTGGCTGCCATGGCTTTCGTCTTCGCCGCACCTTTCTTCGTTCCGCCGATGTCGTGCTCCCTAGTCGGCAGCACGGGATCGTCGCCGTAGTCCCATTGATCTGCCCATGAGTTCTCAAAAGAGCTGCTTCTTTCCATGAATGGTTGTAGCTATGTAGAAGAGAGAGAGTAGAGAGATTATGAGAAGAGTTTGAAGAGGGTAGGAATTTATATGAGTAAGGAGGGAGACCGGTCTTTGATTTTTTTTTTATTTTAGATAGAAGAGAGTTTGCCACGTTAATGTGAATGCATGATGTGGCTGGGAGAGATGAAGGTTCTAGAAATCAGATTGCTGCATAAATAAAAAATCTAATTATTTGACTTTATATAATATTTTATATTATATTATATTAGGGGTGTATGTATATATATATATATATATATATATATATATATAAACTTAAATATGCATGAAAAGTTATTCACTTTCTAAAAATTGAAGTAATAATTTTTTTATATGATATGAAAATTTTTGGGTGGTATAATTATAGAAGGCAAAATTTAGGTGTTTGATATGTATTGTTGGCATCAATTTTTTATGTCACGAGTGTAGAGTGTCTACTTGCACTGCTTAAGATAGTCTACGGTTCGTCCGTAGCATTCAGTGGCTCGAGACACTCACCCAAGACCTTTCGGCACGTGGTTAGGGGCACGTTCTGCTAGGCTTTGGCTTTGGCTTAAGCGAAGGCCGGTCGGCATTTTGTTCATCGGACGGCTCCGATCAGGTCAACGAATATTATACGTCGCGTCGCGCGTTAAATTGGCTTGAATTGGCCCGATCAACAATGAGCTTGTTCAAATGACTCTGGATGACGAAACGGATCACGTGAGTGAGTCCCGAATGTCGATTCCCTTTAGGGAGGACATTCGTTATGCCATGATTTCATTGGCAGGGTAAAAATGTGTGAATTATCATTTTTGGTCCGATAGTCGAAAAAGTGGTCCGGACAACCCCGGATGGCGAAACGGACTGCGCAAATGTGTCTGGAACGTCGGTTTTAGCCATGAAGGACATCCACTTCGTTGTGAGTACGTGAACGAACAAAAATATGCGAACGATAATTATAATAATATAATAATAGTTATTATTATTATTCTTATCCTATCTCTAACCCACATGCATGACAGCTGACCCTCCCATTTTCGCGAACTCCTTCGGCTGAGATTCTCTCCTCGCGACCTAGAGCACGCCGACAAAACCCTCTAACGCACTAACCGACTTTTTTTGTAAATCGACAAATATAAGAATTTGATGGCGCTACTAGAAGATTTAATTTCCAGCAACGCGTCCAAAGACTTGATCGCGACTTTATAGATGTGTTTGATTTGATTAAGATGTATAAATATAATATTCAATAATGTTAAAGTCGAATTTGTCAACGCAAGTATACGTATCGCTCAAGTAATATAGGGCTCTAATGGAGTCCTAGATATCGATCCCACATGGAGTAGTTTAGAATTACGGACTAAGACCTTAGAAAAGCAAGACTTTAATCACAACAACAATGTTCAATTTGCTTATCTGTCACTAATAGGCAATTGAAATAAATCGATAATTTTAATAACTAATAAATAATTAATGATATAAAGTATGATTTAATTGTGATATTCAATATATAAGAAAGCATTCTTCTCCTTGTCAAGAAATTATAGTGAATGGATAAAATGAATTAGTTCAATTTATATTGTGCCAAATAGGAGCATTCATATTCTTTACCCTTTGGTCCAGGCATAAAGAACATTGACTAATCCTATGCTTGGTTACTGATTCTGTGGCTAGGCTGGAAAGATACCGGCTCTCACTTCGGAGCTCCCATGTTCCCCTCACCTGAGGGCTAACATCTACACATCAGCACTCAAACGATAGGACCGAATTGGGGATTTAAGTCTGTCACTCTAAAATCTCCAATTCTTCGCCCGATAATAACATTTTCCTATTTATTTGAACCCAACTTCGAAGGGCTTTGACCTCCTTGAATCTTGGATTTAATCTTCACTTTAGTTGTAAAACTCAACATATTTTAACAAATCAATTGGCCAGATTGAAAGTAAATTAAGATCAAAGTGAAAAGATCATCACAATTTCTTAAACATTTTCATGGCTTCACCAATTCAAATCACCATTTTACAAATCTCCAAACAAGGAGAAAGACAAGAAAACTACTCAAAACTCATGGGGAAAACATAACAAAACTCGGAATTCATATATAAAATCAAAGTCATACAAACTACAACAAGTAAATAACTTATCTCTAATTTCTCCCCAAGAACACTCCTCGAAGTTCCTCTGAATCTCTTCCTTTCTTTACAGCACACAGAATTCCTCTTTGAAGTAGCAAGAAGGAAGAAATCTCTCACTTTCCCTCCACTCTTACAATCTCTCGAAGAATTCCTAACAATTATTAAACTCTATTGGAAATTCTATAGACTAATGGTAACCTCTAAGGCCTCTAGCACTCTTCTATTTTTGACCAAAATGTTCTTTTAAAGTTGTGGATGAGCTTTCCCAAGAGTTACCTAAACATCCCTTCAAAATTTGGCCTTATCCAAAGCTTGAGTAGGCATAACCGTCGATCTCGCTGTCGACGGCCTCGATGGTGTGGTAGGCGGGCTTCTGGAGAATTTCGACGTCGGCGGGGTCGAGGGCGTCGGCGGCGGCCTAGTTCAAATTTTCACATTTTGGTTCTTTTCGCTCCAAATTCGCTCATTTTTGCATCTTTTTGATTCAATGACCCTAATTCATTATTCATGCAACAAAACATCGAAAATGCCTTTCTTTAAAGTGCAATATCATCAAAAATAGTATAAAATATGTATGAAAATCTTAACATATTTTCCTATGGTCACGCACAGCTCCTTCTCGGCCGGTGACGCTGCCGACGAGCCTCGCCGGCCTCCCCTAGCCGCCTACGCCATTTTCTCAAACCAATGAGCCTGATTTCCACCCTTCCTGACCTCCTTTTAGTTTGCCTCACAAGAATCCAAAAATCTCTTTTTTTCTCCTACCCAAGGCCATGGATGCAGATGGAGTGAGCTCAAATTTTGGTAAAAATCCTACTCTAAACCTATTACAATATGCAAATATGTTGATTCATGGGCATAGATGATTGTGGTTTTTTATGCCTTGAAAGCCTCAATTACTGTTAATTGATGGGATCCCTCTTATATGCATGAATGGTTATTCATATAGGTAAACAATTGAGGATCTTTGTGATTTGAAATCAATTTGAGGGCATGCCAATGATCTATTGTGGTCTCTTTTATCATTCGGGGACGATAGAGAAAAGCTTATGGCATTGCATCCTCCCTCCCACTGTGTGTGATGTATTGGGAGGTGAATTTGAGCAAGGTCTCGACTAGTCCAATCTTTGTGAAGGTATATGTGTCGTTTGCACTTTCATATGACTTGATCATTTATTTTGAGAACTTTGTGCACCTCATTTGCTGCTTTCCTTATGTTTTTGTTGCGAGATTCGATGGAAAGTGGAACCTCCTTGCCCTCATTGTCTCTTTCCATGGTTCTGTGCATGTTTCGCGAGATATGTCGGCACGCGGATCGGAGCACTACTGGGGTTCGCCGGAAATCAACATAAAGAGAACGCATCTGCAACCGTCACGGTGGTGAGATCCCCTAAACTCCTAGCTAGCCTTAGGATTAGTGGTGTCTAGGCGAGTGAGTTTGATCGCCCACACAGGATGCGAGCGCCGGCGTGGTTTGACTTAACGACGTGCCTGCGTGATGTATCGTTGGATATCCTAGAGCTAGCCATTAGGTTAGGATTTCTCGTGCGTAGCCAACACCTTCTGTAGACCCGAGTGTCTTTCCGTTGTTGTGAGCCTTAGCACATGTCCTGATGGGTCGGAGTCCCTCACTCCCCTTGCTTTGGGTTCCCAAGCTTTACTTGGAAAAACTGGGAGGTCGGACTTGGCAAAGCGAGAGAAGCTTTGTAGCTGGCTCGCTTTGCAAAGTTTGTAGGAGTTTGCAAAATAGGAAAATCTTTGTAGCTATCCTATTTCGTGACGTTGTGGAGAGTTTCCCCCTCGGAGATCCGGGGAGAAACTCCCCACATTTCCTCACCAGAGCAAGAGGCGGCGATGTTGCATATCCAAGGGTCTAAACCTTAGGTTTCCCAGGTGAGGTCGTTAGCACGAGATCGGTTTGCTACCTGTATGTTGGTTTGTTGCACATTACATTTTTGCTTGGTGCATGTTGCATTTAACTTCGCTCAAACAGGCCGCCCCGACCAGGTGAGCATTTCACTTAGCTCCTACCGACCGCCCCGGCCTTGCGAGCATCTCACTTCGTTCCTCCTGGCCGCCCCGGTCCGGTGAGCATCTCACTTCGTTCTGACCCACTGCCCCGGCCCGGTGAGCACTTCACTTCGCTCTGACCGACCGCCCCAGCTCGGTGAGCTTCTCTCTTCGCTCCATCCGACCTCACCGGCTTGGCGAGTATCTCACTTTAGTTCGATCGGCCCCCCAGTCTGGTCAACCGTGCACTTTGGTTCGACCAACCACCATGGTTTGGTCGACCGGTCACTTGCACCATTGCATGTTGTGTGTACTTATGCAAGTATGTATGCATGTTCACCTACTTTTTTTTGCATATCCTTCGGTCACTGTCGCCTCAGCACGCCTTCCTCGGGTCGCTGCCGCCACAACATGCTCATACCCCATATCTTAATTCTACATTTTATATTGATGTATAGAATTTGGATCGGGCATGTATATACGGATTTCGACCGCCTTTTTCTTTTTTGGGATATGTTGTCGACCCAGCGGCACAGGCCAGTTTATTATTTTGATTTGACTTGTTTTGTTTTTTGCATTATGTTGCATATCTGCACTTACATGTGTTTTCCTTGTGTATTTTTGTGGTTTATCTGGAATTTCACGGTGAAACATAGGCTCGTTAGGACTTAAAATCCTAATTTTTCTACTTAAAAATCCTAAATAAAATATTCAAGATAATTAAAATTTATGATTAAAATATTTAGGATTTAAAAATTACAACATTTATTTTTCTGCATATATTAAGAGGATCTCCACAATACTTTAAGACCGCTCTAGATAACTGCATTCATATTTGCATGTCCCGAGGAGGAGCCCCTGTGCTCCTTCAACCTGAATGGCCCAGCATACCTTTTTAAGGTGGTTGTCTAGTGCGCCTAGGGTGTTAAAAGGCTCTCTGACTCAGACAAGGTGTAATTCCTTTTATTTAGAGTATTTCCAGCTTTGTAGCTGAACCTCCACTTTCTTTTCTTTCCTGATATATCATTGTTACTTCAGCAGGTATAAATCCCACCTCTTAGATCTCCAGCTTTTAGTCATAAGATAGAGTTTCCTTTCTTTGACCTTAGAGCTATCGAGGTTCCTGTGGACGACGGAATTCATGGATTGCTGACCGGGGATCTCAGGACATATTGGGTCGACTACCTTCACGACCAGGTAGACTTAGGATCTTAATGGCTATGGATGACGGATCTATGGTACCCCAACTCAGTTACCTCTACCTCTTTTAGGGTCACTCTACCTTCCTTTTGTTGGGCCCTTTAAGCCTTGTAACTCCTTAACTTCGTTGATATCACCTTGAAAGCCCGATGTTGATGAGTTGCCGCTCATTTGAGATACGACGATTTGTCCTCTGCCCTTTGGCCCAGACGTGTTTTGCCATGTTGGGATATCCCCGTCAAGATGATTTAGGTTATTTTGTGGGCTTCGTGTGTTGATGATTCGCTACCCATTCGGGATGTGAGAGACTCACTCTATGTCTGATAGCTTGGTGTGAGCTTTGAAGCATTGGGACTGTTCCCACACGGAATAACCTTCCTTTGATTGCTTATACCCCATGTTTATGATTATCCAAGTGAAACTCCTTTTATCAAAAGTACTATTGGATACCCCTCAAGATGTGATTAACCAAGTGGGATACGTCCCTTGGGAGTGCTCTTGACCCCAGAACAGACACCTACACCTGACTCTCTGGTTTTGGGTAGTCTACGTAGGTATTCTTTCGCGGTTATCGGTTTAAGGTGCTTTCGTCCGATCATGTTTGAGCAGACACTCTTAACATATCCTTGCGAGGTTTACCGCATGTAGGTTTTCCACGTTTTGTGTTTTTCTCTTATTTGTCGCTTTGTCGTATGTCCCTTCTTATTTGGTTCCTCTCATCTTCGAATCACTGATTTGATTTGGGAGAGAGATTTATTCGAATAAGGGAAGTCTATGATGATCGACAAACTGATGACTTCTTCTAAAATAAAAGAGAGAAAAACGAACAAAAACATGTATGTTGAAACGAAAACATTAATATTGGGCTTCAATCAATTAAAAATTAAAATCATAATGTGGAATAGGATCACACCAATTGTATAAATGTGAACAAAAAAGTTGAAGAAAAGCACAACAAAATATTCTCAAAAAAACAACATACCAAAATTTAATTGAAAAAAACGGTAAAAATTCACTTTCAAGATCGAGAATTGTACAAAGATACATGCTCAAATCATCTCTATACGAGCACACAACTTATAGATCTTCACTCCAAACATGCCTCTCGATGTCACAAGGGAAAAATCTTGCTTCAAATTTCCCTCTTAATAGGAACATCATAACTCTGAGGTTGCACCTTGTATAATTCCTTATTGATATCTTTATGCAAGAAAGTAGTTTTTTCATCCATCTGCTTTAAACGTTGATCTACCTTTGATACCAAGCTCAACACAACTAGCGGTTTTCATTTTCATCATTGAAGAAAAAATCTCTGTTTAGTGAACTTCTTTCTGTTGAAACTCCTTCACAACTGACCTTGCCTTGTAGCACATACTATCATCTGATTCCTCTTTCAGCCTGCAGACTCACTTATTGTGTAATACTCTTTTGACGTTTGGTAATACCGTCAAAATCCCATGTCCAATTTTACTTCAAAGACTACATTTCATCCTATATGGATAGCTCTCACTCCCTTGAATCTTCAAATTGAGTGTCCTCTTCGAAGAACCTGGTTCACCATTATCAATTAGCAAAAATTAGTGTAAGGAATGAGAATACATGTGTATCGGTCATATCACTCTGTTGGACCTTCTGACTTTAGTAACAAAAGACTATGGAACTTCTTGTGCTCCATCTGATTGATCACTTCTTCTTTTTTCACCCTTCTGATCATAGTGTCTTCTATATCAACATATTTTGAATCCTTAGAAGTAACTGACGGAAAAGCCTGAGTTTTGTTCATGTACTTGTACATCTTCCACTTCATTGAATGTGTAACATCCATGCTCCTGATAAATTTTTGATTTAGATAGTCCTAGGATTTGTATCAAACTCATCTGATTCATAACCAATGAAGGTGCACATGACAGATTTCAAGTTACGTCCATGCCTTTCATTGACAAGTAGATATGTAAAACACCCAAATGCCTACAAGTTATATAGATTTTTCTCTTTGTCACTCCAACCCTCTTTAAGTAAGTCATCCTTCAAAGCTACAAATAGATCATGATTAATCAGATAAACAAGAGTATTCACTACTTCAATTCAGAACTATTTTGTCAAGCCTACATGCAATCTCATGCTTATGGAAAGCTCTGTAATTATTTTATTCATGTGCTAAGCTACTCTATTTTTGTGTAGCTCATGAGAAAGTGAACACATGCTTAATCCTCTTTATAGCATTGAAATTTCTGAATTTCTTATCACGATACTCTTCCTCATTAGCAGATATAAGATACTTTAGCTTCAAGACTTTCTCATTTTCTATTATGTTCTTTCACTTCTGAAACTCTTCAAATACTTTAGATTTTTTATTTAAAAATTAAATTGATGCCTTTTGGTGTGATTATTAATAAGCACGATAAAGTAGTTGGAAATTCTTATTAACTGAACAGGAGTAGGACCACATACATCAGTATACACTAACTTCAATTTATTTAACTTCATCACTGACCCATTTTTAGAGAAAGAAACTTTCTTTTTCTTATCACATATACAATCTTCACAAAAATTTAGATCTAATAATTTCAAATCCCGAAGCTTATTTTTAGAAAGTAGGGACTTCATACATTTCTCGCTCATATGGTCAAGCCTATGGTGCTAGAGACCTACATTAACTTTAATTTTAGCCACATCAATGTAATATATCATCTGATTGATCATGTATAGAGTGCCTTCAATGTTACCTCGAGCTATCATCATTGCCCCCTTGGTCACTTTCTATGAGTCGCCTATGAAAGTAATCACGTACCCTGACTTTGTTAGCTTGCTTACAAATATGAGATTTCTCTTGAGACATAAAACATGTCTAACTTTAATAAGCTTCCATACTATTCCATTTGGCAACTTGATATCGATTTTACTCTTTCTGACAATATTGTAGGCCATATTGTCTCCCAAATAAACCTTCTCTATATCACTTTGAGTGTAATTTGTGAATACATTTTTATTAGAGCATGCTTGAAAAGAGGCACACAACTCTACAATCCAAGATTATTAGTGCTGACTAGGGATAAAGCCAGAGAGTCACCTTGGATTTTGAATATGGAGGCATTTGTAGAGAGATTCCTTTCTTGTCCTCTATCACCAGCTCTCTTTGAATATTTGTAGTCCTTCCTAAATTGCCCTTTATTTCTGCAATATCAGCATTTTCTCATGTCTTTTCCTTTGATTGGCATGGACTTTCCTCTTCTAGAATTGAATTTGTCTCTTCATGTATTCCTATCCAATTTTTTTCCTCACGGAACCTGAAGATTCATCATTTGTTGCCTGACTACAAACTTCATTCAGCGCCAATCTCATGATGTCATCGAAGTTTAAATTCATATTTTCTAAAAAGGTACTCACCATCGTGACTAATTCATCTCAGTTGTCTAACAAAGAATATAGACTTAGCAGTGTCCTGACTTCATCATTAAAATTGATCCCCACATAACACAACTCACTAGTTATGGTGTTGAAATTTTTCTGGTGTTCAACCGCCAAACTGCCTTTCGCAGCTTGATGTTGAATAACCTCTTCATCATAAATCTTATTTGAAGCAAGTTTTTTGTACATCCTTGTAAGTGTTATCTTGTGATTCACTGTAATTTTTTTATTCATGATGTTGAATGCAACACACGAATAAAGTGAAAGACAAGTCAAACCTAGGGTTATTCGATCAAGCACCTCCCATTCTTTCATAGTCATAGTCTCGAACCTCTTGGTGAATCCTCGTATTGGCACATACAGTTTTTTTATACAGTAAATAATCCACTCACATCCTTTTGAATGCAAATTTGAACCCATTGAAACACTTTGTACATTGCTTCGTCGCTCATTGCTCTCACTCGAATCAAAGAGCTTCCACGCTGATACCACTTGTTATAATGGAAAAATAAATCATGGGCTTCGATCAATCAAAAATCAAACACCAATGTGGAATAGTATCAAACCAATTTGAGAAATTTGGAAGATAAAAAATTGAATAGAAACACAACAAAACAATCTCAGAAAAGCACACCAAGATTTGCATAGAAAAACGTGAGAACAGAAAAAAATCACAAAGTCGCCCCACCAAAAATATCCACAACAAGAAAATAGAATTGTACTAAGATACACCCTCAAATCAACTCTCTACAAGCACAGAACTTACAAATCTTCATTCCAAACCTTCCTCTTGATCTCATAAGGGAGCCCTCACTCTGAAATTACCCTTTTAACAATTCATCTTCACGAGCGAACCGGTTAAGAAACAATGCACGTGAGAGTGCTTCTCACATCATTCCTATCAAAGACTTAAACTAAAGCATAAGAGAGAACTACCGCATGCGTGTTTGCACCACTCTTGCGCAAGAGAGCGACGCGCATCTATGGAACCAGACCCAAAGGACTCCCAAAAATGATATGGGCTCCCCGCGAACCCCGGTGCAGGTGCGCCCCATATGGGCACGACCTCTATCTTCAAGAACATGGGTACCATTCACGCACATGTGTGTCGTGCCAGAAACACCTACTATTAGATGCGCCCAACTACTACTAATCAAGCTCAATACACAACAATGTAAATACATAAGAATTGACCGATATATGTATTTATGCCCCTCAAATAGTTAGGCGAAATTTTTAATTTTATTTTTAATAAGTTAACAGTGATTTAAAAATTAGAAGTATTATACGAATGAATATAAAAAAATAATTGACATTAAACACATAAGCATATAAGAATAACATGGTCTGCTACGTATATAAATTTTCTTATTTTTAAAATATTATATAATAAAAATATGCCTCTAAATATCTAACCCTTTGTTTGTTAAGGAAATGGGCAATCGCCGCGTTGACCAAACGGCCAGCACGGGACAGCTAAGGGAGGTTTATCTACAACTCTAGATGAAGGGTCATGTCTGATATCTAACATTTGTTTTATGAATAAATTAACGTTGGTTTTGAATTTTGAGGTTATTTGGTGGCCGGCTTTGAAGGTCCAATGGAAATTATATTTTATGGGATGTGTGGATCATGCGTAAGGCATGAGTCATGAAGTGACTTGTACTAGGAGAACATATGGCATAGGTAGGGGGTTTTATATAAGCGGTTAATTTGACCAATTTTATAAAGATTTTGGAAAATTTACATATATACCACCTAATTCTTAGGTTTATACATCTAACTCTTTTGAAATTTGATATTGCACTTTTAACACTTTGATACTATAAACATATATATTTATGAAAAGATGTGTCTTTTTTTAAAAAGATAATGTTAGTGATATTAAAAATTTGATAAACATGAATATGTTGAAGTTAGATGTCTTAATAGAAAGATTTGTGTGGTATGAATATTGATGCCTATATATTAAAAAAGTGAATTTAACTAGTATTTTAATTTTAAATTTACTTGCACAATATAGATTTCTACATCGCATCAAAGATATCACTAAGACTAAATTAAGAAAAATGCCCATCTTCATTGTACAATTTGATTGATTCAAGAAGAAAAATTTTTATTTAAATACAAATGTTTAGGCGTTAGATATGTAATAAATAAGATTTCAGAGATATTTATAAGATGAGTGGTTGAGAGAGAACTTGGTCCGTCGTTGTCTTGATGGCCTACTGAAGTATTGCCTTCAAGGATTGTTCCAAAACTATCTTCATAGCCTCCTCCAACACTGAAAAAAACAAATATTAGGTAAGCAATCTGATAGTGGAGCGCCACGTGTCAAGTGGGCCCCGTAAATTTTAACAATGATCAATCCCAGTATATTGCGGTGGGCGCACTTGACACGTGGCACCCTACCATTGGACTCCAGAGGCAAATTACATCAGCAATTTGGATATAATATTTGCTCCCAACACACGCTTCTCATGTGTTATTAGTGGCATTATCAACTACAATTCCCTTAGAAGTACTCTAAAAATAGCCTCGTTGCCCAGCCAAGTTCAGTGGCAACTACAATTCAAGGAAAGGATTATGATCAATAGATATAATAATTCTGAATTCTAAATATCACTATTTTACAATATATATATATATATATATCTAATATTTTAAGACTTTCAAATTAATACAATAAAATTATACAATAAGTTATTATTTTAAAATATGTCAATATAAAACTTGTCAAAATTAAATTCATTACAATTAATTGAAATTCAGGGTGTGGCTAAAATGATTAATTGAAATAAAAATTGGCACACATCACTAACACAGAGTCCTCCATTGGTGGTTGATAGCTAAAAGCTAAAAGATGCTCCTTTGGACCAAGAATTCAAGTTGTGCCGTTGACCCGAATGGCTTGCGTGTGGTAAGAAAATAGAAGTTTCTAGCATATGGTTTATGATTTATGACATGATATAAAGCCGATGAGCAAAAATGTGAAGTATAAAGTGAAATTAAATCAGTTGACAACATTTTAAATGACTTTAATGATACTCTTATGACAACAAAGAAGGGAACAAATTATGTTACTTTTATAAAAACTGAGTGCCCTATTTACTCACTTCTGGTTCTATATATGAAGAAAAGCTCGTACTCGACTTGTTAAGTAACCCATATTTGAATCGTTCGCTAAGTAAACCAAACATGATCAATTTTTTTGAACTTACATTATAAACGGGCCGAAACTAAACAACTCTTTTTTCGATCATGTTCAACTTATTTTAACTTGAAATAAAAAAATTATGTATATTATTTATATAATAATATATTATATATGTTTATATCTAAGTTTAAATCACAACAACTCATGTAATCATGTGATTTTTTTATATATATATTTCATGGGAGGGATGAAGATTTTAATTCAACACCCTAAATCTAGTTTTCTAGTTAATTTAGACGAATCAATTTTAAGCTGAACACGATCAAAAATATGTAAATCAAGTCGCCGTGAACACACTGCTCAAAAGCAATTTTGAACACAAGCTAATTTAGAACATAATTAGTTTTAAATGAGTCGAACACAAGCCAAGATTAAGCTCGGTCAATCTCGGCCCATTCATAGCCTTATCTACAATTAGTTCTGACTCTAAAGAAAACTCTTGTAATATTTGTAATTATACTAATTCTCCCTGCACCCATAAAATCAAAGTATTCCGAATAAGTTTGAATCTTCTCCTTATACATATATAGACCACACATTTTCCAGAGAAGACATCAAAGCTACAATTTTCTATTATAATGTATGTATGTATGTATGTATGTATATATATATACCACACATTTTCCAGAGAAGACATCAAAGCTACATCATTAGAGCAATAAAGACAATAGGTTTCTTTGTCATATAAAGATCACAAAATTGTTCTATTTACATCAAACAAAGGCCAAAAAAAAAGAAAAAAAGAAAATAAAAACAATAACAACAACAACAACAAAAAATCATTACTACATTGAATGATTCAATTCGATGAATTTGAACTAAATACCTTTGAAAATTCTTTGACAATGGGTTTCTCTTTAATTTTACCCTCTCCTTGTACATGCCATTTCTCTGTGATCTTTTCTACCTGTGATGCTCATCATTTTAATTAAATTTTAGGTATTTGTCACCTCAAAACATCATTTTTACATAAATTTGATAAAAAAAATTATAATATTTTCAAAAAAAAATTAATTAAAAGAATGGTTATGCAGAAGCATCAAGATGGAAAATCTAATTTTTGATATTTACATACGTACCACACAAATTTAATACATCACATATCTAAAATCTAAATTTTGATATTTACTTCCATAACATCTAAAGTTTTTAACATCACATCAAATTATCATGAATCTTAACCTTTCCGCACATATTTTGATGTGATTGTAACTCGAGTATTATATAAGTAAATATTAAAGTTTACATGTTGAACATGTAAGAACATAAGAATTATGTGGTATGTATTTAAATCCGACAGAAAAAATACTGACAAAGAAGAACCATTAAAAGCTTACCCAAGATCTCAATGGCAATAATTGCTCCCTAATCGTATCAACTCGGGGCTGAATCAGTTCCCTTCCTTTGCTCCGAATATCATCTGCCTGAAAGAATGACAAATATAATATTTTGAATAAAAAATGTTCTTTTTATAGTAAGAGTATCAAGAGCAGTGTTTGATTAGTATTATAACTAATGTATCTCAGAACTAAGCTAGAGACCTTCATAAAAAGGAGAGAATGTATACTGTCAAAAAGAAGAAGAAAATAGCATGAATGGAAGGCAAAGACCAACGGAAGTTTCGGATCAGTTTTGATTTTATTTATTTAGTTGAAATAAAATATGTTTGGTATTGTATTTTTTTTTTTAGTAGGAAAAAATAATTATTCCTCTTCTATTTCATACGAGACATTTGCAAGAAAAAATAGCACAAGAAAGCTAACAAATTAGGAAAGCCACAAAATCTTCGTGCTAGTAAAAAGGAAAAAAAAATCAGAAATTACTAACAATATAAAGTAATAAAAATAGGAAATACTAAAAATAGAATACACTCGAAATAGAAATTCCTAAAACTTTGACACTTCACCTTATGTTGGAGCCCAGATATTTATCATGTCTAACTTGCTTATAAAGAGCTCAAAATTAGCCCTGAGAAGTCCTTTGGTGAAGATATTTGCTATTAGTAGCATGGTCGGGATAAAAGGCATACAAATAGCTCCACAATCAATCTTCTCTTTTATGAAGTGTTTATCAATCTCCACATGCTTTGTGCGATCATGTTGCATTGAATTTTCTACAATGCTTATGACAGTTTTATTATCACAATATAACTTTATTGGCATATTTATTGAAATTCATAACTCTTCGAGAACTATCTTCAACTATAACATCTCACATATACCATTAGTTATAGCCCTATATTTTGCCTTCGTGCTACTCCTCATAATCACATTATGTTTCTTACTCCGCCATGTAATCAGATTTCCACAGACATCAAGTACAATATATGGACGTTGATTTCCTGTCAATAACTGAGCCCGCCCAATCTACATCAGTGTATGCCTATATATTCTATTTTGTGATCTTATGAAAGAGTAAGCTTTTGTCTGGTGTACTTTTTATCTAAGAATCCTATTAACAATTTCAAGCTATTTTTCATAAGCGATTGCATAAAGTGACTTATCAAACTATAACAAGTGTAATATTTAGCCATGTATGTGATAAATATATTAACCTTCCCACCAATTTTTGATACCTAATTGTATTCACAAGATCACCTTCCTTCAAATCTACCAGTTTTTTATTGGGATCAATTAGATCTGCAGTCCAACAACTAAAGAACCCAGTTTCCTCAAGAAGATCAAGGATATATTTCCGTTTAAAGCAACCTCCATGCCAAAGAAATATCTTAGAAATTCTATGTCCTTGGTCTCAAAAATTGATGAGAGAAAAGTCTTCAAATGGTTCATCTCATATATGCCATCTACGGTGAGAATTATGTCATCAACATACAAAAATCAATATGACTATCTTCTTAGTCTTTGAATGTCTAAAAAACACTATGATCTCTTTGCCCTTGATTATGCCCGACCTTTAAAAAACAGAGTAAATTTCCCAAACAACGCTCCCAATGATTGCTTCAACCCGTATAAAAACGTTTTAGTTTAAACACGTTTGTGTTGAATTTCTCACTAAATCCTGAAGGTGTATCCATGTACACTTCTTCCTCAAAGTTCCCATTAAGAAATGTATTTTTTATACCTAACTATTGTAGAGGTCAACTAAGATTAACTAAAAGTGACATGTAAACTCTTATAAAGTTTTGTTTTATGATTGCGGAGAATGTCTCTAAGTAATCAAAGACCTTAGTCTGAATGAATCCTTTGACAAACAGTCAAGCCTTGCACACTTCTAGAAAGCCATCAAATTTATATTTGACTATAAACACCCATTTAAACCTTATAGTTATCTTTCCTCTATATAGATCAACTAAATCCCATGTCATTTTTTCAAGAGCATTCATCCCCTCGAAGAAACCCTCTTTCTACTTAGGAACGTTCAGAGTATCTTGCAAAATATTAGGAATCTTCACATAAGACAATTGTGAGGTAAGAACACAAAAAAATGGGTGAAATATTTTAATATGAAACATAATGGGGCAATGGATGTTGGATGCAAGACCTCACTCCCTTACAGGCAGCAATAAGAAAATTAGAATCATTAGACCTGTGATTAGAACTAGATTCAGGTTCCGAACTATAAGGTTCAGTACATGAAGATGCAGTGGCCTGATGATGGGGTAAAGACTCGGTGAGGGCATTACCTTAAAAGTTTGTGGATTCTGAGTAATGCCAATGATTAGTAGACTCTATTTGGAGTTGTTCTCTGGCACGAGAAGACAATGTCAAATGATACCACTATCGTAATTTTATTTCTTGTTTCTTTTTTATTAAATTTATAAGGTCATAAACATCATTAGATGCCACTATAGGAAGACCACAATCGTCTTTGACATTTAAAAAATACAACCCACTTTCCTTTGATGTAATATAACTTATATTTTCAGGTTTAACAATCAAGATTATGGCGATATTATTTTGTACATCTTTGATTTGAAAAAAATTCTAAAAATAGTCGATCTTTGTATTTTCTCCCCTGAAGATGATATGTTAAAAGGATTGTAATTGAAAAGAAAAAGATGACAATCATGATAATAAATACTTTTTTAGAAATATAATCAAAATATTTATACTCATTTTGAGTGGAAGCATAACCAACAAACACATTTTTTGACTTGGGATTTAAGTTTTCCTTAATTATGACTTATGAATTGAAACAAATGCACTACACCTAAATATCTTTAAAGATATATAAGATGAGACAATTTGTTAGATAAATTACTTGAAAAATATCAAAAAAGTGCTTCAAAGTTTAAAATATTATTGTCTGTTCTATTTATAACAAATGTAGTTGTGAGAACAACTTCACCTCAAAAGATATTTTGGCACGCTATTAGTAAAAAATAATATCGAAACTATTTTCAAGAAGTTTTATTTTTTTTAGTCATATTATTTTGTGTGTAGTGTCGACACAAGAGCTTTGATGGATTGTTCTTTTTGCAAAAAAAAAACCTTTTTTTTTTTGAATTTTTTTTGTCATTATAATTCCATAATGTTTGAATAGTATTTTGAAATTATGTTTGTATCGTGGTGTAAAAGTTTTTTTTAATGTTTCCAATTCAGATTTATCTTTCGTTAAAAAGACCAAACTATATCTTGTGTGATCATCAATAAATATCATAAACTATTTTTTTAGAATATGTAAGGGTTTTACAATGACCATAAATATCACTATAAATAAAAATAAACAGCATAATTAGTTTGTAAGTTTGGTGAGGAAAATACCCACGATGATGTTTAACAAATTGACAAATTTCACATTTAAATAATGACGTTTTCATTCTAAAAAAAAGTAGAAAGCAGATATTTTAAATATTGAAAATTAAGATGGTCTAGCATATAACGTCATAACAAAATATCATTGTCTTTTTGAAAGAAAAATAGAGATTAAATGAGTATTTTAACATTGTCTATTCGAGTCAAGTCCGCCTTCAAAATAATAGAATCCATTTGTTTCCTTAGCACTATTAATTATCCTCTTTGTGATCAATTTTTGAAACTCACAACAAGAAGAGTAGAATTAGCTTTACTTCGATGTTCAGAGATAATTTTACTAATTGACAAAAGCTACAATACAAATTGGGAATATGAAGCACATCTTAAAGAGCAATATTTAAATTGTGCAATTAGGTATTGAGATGTTTCCCATTAGTGAGGTGACATGTAAGCCTAGAGGGGGTCTGAGGCATAAGCCTCATAGTTTGAAAATTGTGTAAATCAAAAATAAGGATATTACCATAACATGCTCGCATGGTAATAAATGACATTGCGTTTATATGAAATATAAAATTATGTAACCTACAAAATATCATAATAATTTGCACAAATAAAAATATAATGCAAATATTAAATGATTAAGTCATCAAACTAATATAAAATTTAAAATGAAAGTAATATAAAATATAAAGTAAGACAAGATGAGTTTAATAGACTTCTCTGACTCTTATTGTCTAACAAATGTAAAAATATTCATAAATTTAAATAAGAATTTAATAAATAATCAAAAATCATAGCAACGGGCAACAAGCAACAACAGCGACAACAGCAGCTATCAGCGGCAGCGACAACAACAGCAACAGACGGTGGTGGTTGCAACTGGAGCAACAGGCTGCTATAGCAAAAGAAACGGGTGTGTTATAGTGGAAGCAGCGGTGTCAAAGCTGATTGCCGAAGCAGCAATCAGCTGGGGTGTCGTTGGGGCGATGACAGAAGTATTAGGCAATGGTGGTGGCGCCAACAGCAGAAGCAACAAGCGATAATGCTTGGAAGCTTAACTAGAGAGAAGCGAACACTTGCACGTGAGAGTGAGAATTTGGTTTGTATTCGAGGAGTATGCATCAGTGGAATTGTGGTGAGGGGTACCATAAGTCGAGCCTCAACCAATGTGAGACATACGCCTTACCTAACGTGCTTGAGACATATGCCTTCAAGCATTTTACTTCAGAAATGCATTGAGGCGCCCCTCAGATTGCACAATTTTAAATAATGGTAAAGAATTAACAACAGAGTGAGTCTAACAATTCCTACCTCTGCTATTACCCAAAGGGAACCATCAACGATTTTAATATTATTTATTACCTACACAAGCTCTATAGGATGAGAACAATTTAGAACAACCAATCATATGATCAGTTGCAACAATTCAAGAATGAATAGAGTTAGGAACAACACTTGAATACACAATGGCTAGACAATTACTCTTTTGTACTAACGAGTAAAACAAAGTCAGGGACAATTTTGTATATTAAAATAATTTTTGCAAGTGCTCTAATTGTTACTTAGTGAAAGAGACTGCATCCAGATTTGCAAGAGGCTCCTTAGTTTCCCTGGCAATGGCTTGATAAGCTCAATCTTTACGTTTGGGTTTTGATTTCCGATTTGCAAATTTACCGTGAAGCTTCCAACATGGCTCATCCTTATGCCATGATTTTTTGCAATGCTCGCACCACCATAGGTAGGGTGTATTAATTTTGGAATTACCGGAATCAGTAGAAATTGTACAATTTCTTTGGGCGTCGATCATCAACAACTTATACGACATCATCAAGGGAGAGAAGAGGATGGGATAAAAAAATGAGTCAATTTCGATCGCGAGTTATTTCGTTGCTTAAGGCTGGGTAGAGAAGTCAGTTGAGAAGTCTCCTGTAGAGAAAAAGTTGAATTCCTACATGAAAAATGAGTTCTAAGATTGCGTTGTCTTTAATGTAGTGATAATCACGCCTCGGGATGGTGTAGCAATAAGAAAAAGTTGATTGGGTTGTTTGCAAGCAGGAGACTTCTGAGACAAAAGCTTGGGCAAGCCAAGCCATTCGGCAGGGGAGGAAAAGTCTGTTGCTTTAATGAACCAAAGTAGATAATAGTTTTGCAATCTTTTTGAAGAGATCGAACAGATAGCAAAGAGAATCAACAACAATCATGAAGAATGGTATAGATTCCTTCCTATTAAGGTTTTGAAGATGGGTCCTCCTCAACCTTAGTCGTCAGCTCTACAACCTCTTTTTGATCCGGTCAAATAAGCAGGAATGTATGATAGAGACCGAAATCAAATGGAAAAGAGCGAGATTTTTTATCATTAGTTGTTGCTCGTGTGTATGCAAGAGACTAAGTTGTCGCTCGAATTAGAACTTTTGTTGCGCGTGCATATGAGAGACATGGTGTCTTCTTTCAAATCTGAGAAAAACATAAGGGATGAAAGACAGTGAGGCTTGCGTGGGAAGAGAAGCAATGTAGCTCTTATACCATGTAATTTTTGGGGTGCAGAAAAAAATAATAATTCCTCTTATATTTCATAAGAGGAGTTTAGAAGATAAATAACAGGGAAAGATCATCAAATTAGAAAAGCCACAAAAGCCACATGCTAGAAAAAAAGAAATAAAAATCATAAATTACCAACTATATAAAATTATCAAATATGGAAATACTAAAAATAGAATATACTCAATAAAAATTCATAAAAATCGAACAGATATGTTATACCATGTTTAGTTGTTTTTAAAAAAACTCAATTTTAATTTTTTTTTAAAATAAGCTAATTTATTTTTCAAAATAAAAAATAAAAACATAAAAAAATGCACTAGACAAACATATTCTTAGAATAAAATCAAAAACAAAAATAAGAATAAAATCAAAAGTGATCCTAAACAAACCCTAAACATTTAGTTATTAACTTTAATTGCATTAGGGGTTATATAGACAACCTGCATGAAACACATTAAGATGGTAAGACCGTGCTTATCATCATTTTTATTTATATATTTATTATTGTAAATTCATTTTGTTTATGTTTTGATTTGAAATGAAGTATGTTTGGTATGCTAAAATGAGATAAGTTTAATTTTTATCTATATATATGATGACACTAGAGAGAGTTGTCTTGTGGATCTCAAACTAATCTTTGAAGTTTTAGAAAAAAGAAACCTTAAAATTGAATATTTTTTAAGTTAATGTAACAAAATATGTTTCACTTTTATTCATATATCATCTTAAACTAATCTTTGAAGTTTTACAAAAAGAATTTTAAATCGACTCTTAAAAAAATGTAATTTTGTTATATTTTAAATAATATTTATTAAGTTATTGTAATAAGTGGAGGACTATCGATTGATAGTGATAAAGGAACAAAATAAATGGCCGAAACAATTAACATTCATGAGAAAAAACTTTTCTTGACTTAGCTAAATTTATAGGCAATTTATCAAGGGATTCAATACTATTACTAAATATCTTTAAAAGAAAATTTTCAGTATAAAAAATCCAATAATAACAAATTTGAAGATGTGAAGGAAAGCTTGCCAATCCTAAGCTTAAATTTTAAGATTTTTTGTGTACTATATGAAGTTTCATATGATGCTTCATGTATAAATCATTGGAGATTCTTTAGTTCAAGAAGCACATCTTATTTTTTTCGGAAGATTCACATACATGCCACTCAATTTACAGGTATTTACATTTCTAACAACTAAATTTCAATTCACATGCATGTCACCCTACCTACACATATGCACAAAAAGGTGTATTTCACTTTTAAAAAGTTAAAATGAAGGTATTTTTTTATGTGAAATGAAGTATTTGGGTGGTATAGATGCACAAACTACAGCTTTGTTGTCAGATATGTAAATATATAGGAATTGGGTGGTATGTATGTAAATGCCCCTATTGTTTATGTTAGTGAGAAACTAAATAAAGTAAAGCAAAGGTATTCTAATTCTGATTAAAAACACTAAGCAATAGTACCACATTAAATATTAGTGATACTATCCAAGTATCTAAAGGTGCTTGAATATCAAAATTTAGAAAAGAATTTGAGCTACAAACAATTCTAATCGGGTTCAAAACTTACAAGACTGTAATTTCATACTTTAACAATAAGCTCACGTGGAAAACAAGCATGTTATTGCATATTCTATGGAAAGAAGGATAAATATAGGCAGACTTTGAAGGCATAAAAAAAAAAGATTATGTTATTATCAAGATTTTCATAAAAATATATGATTTATTAACCAAGGAATTAACTATATTTAACAACGAATTCATATCAAGATATGGATATCTTTTTAAGGCATATCAATAGTGTCAGTGATTCTTCATAAAAAAATAAAATCTTTCTATGGTAGAAGATAAATATTATTTGTCGGTTATAAATAAAATATAGCACGCATAGACTTGGTGTCACAATGCAAAACTCACAACAGAGTCGAAGGAATAAAGATAATGATGGGTTAGATGCTTCCCTATTCATTCCGTAAAATCTTAGAAATATATTATGATTAAATTTATGTTACACGACTGGCTTAAGCTTTTAGGAAGGAGTCATCTTTCTAATAATAGATTATTTGTCTAAATTGGCGTAGAAGAAGAGAACATTGAAGAGGAGCTTCGTGCAAGCGATTTAGTTCTCTCGCGAAGGGAAGAAGCTCTCATGCATAGGAAAAAATATGACATAAGGAATCCTGATGCATAAATGAATGAGGACTCCAATAAAATTTTGTCACGTGTCCGGAAGAGGCAGACCATACATTAAAGTATATAATTTTTTTTATTTAGTGGGACTGTCATGCAACATTACGTAATTTCATTGGACTCCTATGCAGTTCTACATCAGGATGCCTGAAGTAATATTTTTTCCATGCGCAAAGGATCGATGTCGCGCAGATTAAGGCTCAACAAGGTAAGCTTCAATATAATTAATAGTAATAATAATAATAATAATAATAATAATAATATTATTATTATTATTATTATTATTATTATAGAAAATTTAAGCGGGAATATATAAAGTAAAATAATAAATATTCTCAGCTAATTAAAAAAATTTAAATTATTATTCGTAAAAATGAAATCAATAAAATTAAATTTTAATATGAATACTGTGTATTTTAGGCATTCTATTGTAGAAGAGTCGACGTCAGGACCAATTAAATAGTAAATTAATCAATATTGAGGTAAATATTCATGTTTTTCTACTAAAATGATAATTTACTTCTTCTAGACCAAATGCATTAGATAATACTTTCTTTAGTTATATTGTAATTACTTCAAACTCGGGATTTTGAATTCTAATGAATTTTAGTTTATATTATAGGAATGATATGTGTACACAACATTATTTAAATGATTTATAAGTATATTGTCTCATATGCAAATAAGAATTAAATATAATTTTTGCAAATAATAATTTTGATATAATGTTTGTATGTGCATGATTAACTATGATAGAGTCATCCCTTGATAATACTAGTGAAGGAACACTAAAGTACCCGTACACGTAAATGAAAAAAAAAAATTGATATTGAAGTGTCTTAAACAGTACGAATTTAGACAGCGCTTCTATGTCAATTGTACAGATATAGAATGATATTGGAATGATACTGTTTTAGTAATTCATTGAATATGTTAAATGTTTATATTGATTTATTAAAAGTTTAATTGGAATTCACATTGCTTCTTTTTTCCATTATATTACTGTAGTTGAAGTATGAGTATTAACTGGATTATTTAGCTCAAATTTATTTTAAACTAACCTTTCAAGTTAATTTAATTAATTAAAAGGTGAACTATAGAAGAGAAAAATTTATAGAAGACACGGGCGGTAATTTTAAATGTATTGTTTTAATTTAATATGATTAGCGACTCTTTCATTTATTAAAATGTAAACAAATATAGAAAATTTATTTCACATCGTCCGACCGCCTGTTCCCGTCTTCGATAATTTTAAGTCCCGAATTGGGTCGTGACAAAATGGTATTAGAACCAAAGTTTAAGATTAATTAATGATAGAGTCAATATGATAATTATAAGAAAATGTTAATAATTAAAAAAATTTAAAAATTAAAATTAAAATTATATCCATTCAGACATAGTCATAAATCCGAAGTTATAGAAGAAGAGACTTGATAGAAACTTTACGGATAATTAATGTTGGCATCCTTAATGAGATATGACTTGAGGTCTATTTATAAATTTTGAGAACGAAATTTGTGTAAGTTGGGAAGATTGTAATGCCTTGTTTTATTACCCAGGGGAGAAGAATCGAAATGTTGAGCATGAGAGAAGATGAAGCACAAAGTCAAGCAAATGAAGAGCAGAAGAAGAGAAATTGAGAAGCTCGGGAAGCCGAAGAGGGAAGAGAAGAAGTGATAAGGTCGAGAAACTGAACAGGTAAGTTCACATATAAATTTGTCGTGAGCGAGGTAGGAACTTACTAGAAGAGTCAAATGGCGGCGTCGAGGGTTGCATTGCTAGGGTTGAGCAATGGCGTTGGCAGAGAAGAAATCATAAGAGGAGGCGAGTATGGAAGTTCTTGCGCATTCAAAGGAGAAAGGAGAAGAGGCGGCACTGACATGGGTGTCCATTCACGATCGAAGGAGTAGAAGAGGAGGACGCTGTAGAGGAGCTCTCATGTGAGCGATTTAGCTCATCTGGGAATGAAATAAGTTCTCATGCGCAGAGGATCGATGCGGCGTGGATTAGGGCTTGACAAGGCTCAATGAGGCAAGCTTTAATAAAATTAAAGTGAATTGGTTTAATAATAAAATTAATAGTAATATTATTATTATTATTATTATAACTATTATTATTATTATTATTTTATACATATATATATATATAATGGAAAATTTAAGCGCAAATATTTAAAGTAAAATGTGGAATTACGCTCCTTATTATTTACTTTAATTTTATTTAGTACTTGCTATATTTAATCATAGTATAAAAAAAAGTAATTCCTTAATTATATGTATTTATGTTTATTTCGTAATTATAGGAATTACTTAATTGTAGGAAAATTTCTTTCCTCTTTCTATTTCTTGTACTCACCTATTTATAGGTGAATTATCTATGTATCCATTGAGATAAAGGATTATTCAAAATTCACATGGTATCAGAGCCATCAAAGGGAAGCCTCTCCCGCTCGACTCGATCACGGCCCTTCTCTCTCGCGATCGTCTGATCGCGCCTCTGATTGTCCGTGTCTGATCCTCATAGTGCCGCATCCGAGCGCCTCTCTCTGATCGTCCTTGTCCGATCGCGCCTCTCTCCGATCGTCCGGGTCCACATCCGAGCGTCGTACTTCGTCAAGGAATCTTTGATTTTCTGAATAGAACTCCGCTCCTTGCCTTTCCTGCCCGAGATCTCCGCTCCCCGATCCTTCTAATCTTTGCGAACTAGTCGGACCGAAGCCTTCCGGTACCTTTTCTATTCGCGCTGATGGCGAAGCCGAGCGTCGCTCCTCGTCCAATCGTCTGCATCCCGATCGACCGCATTTGAATGCACGCAGCACTAGTGCGCACCTCTCCCGCGATTGTCCGCACCTGAGCGTCGACTCTTCTTCCGCGATCAAGCACAGCCCGTTCCAGCCGTGCTCCTCGTCGGCGCAACCTCATCTCTGGTCATTCTGCTGGCTACCTCTCCTCTCCAATGACTAAGTAGGGTCATGCCTGCAACTCCTCCTCCACTAGTGATGTCACTTCTAGCCACCCCTCCGCGGCTGGGTCTCCATTGTCCAGCAATTCATATAATAATTTTGTCCTCATCACCAGCCACAAACTCACCGGCCAGAATTACCTCCAATGGTCGCAGTCAGTCATGATGTTTGTATGCGGCAAAGGCAAAGATGACTACCTCACTGGTGATGCTCCAGCTCCGATGAAGACAGATCCGTCATACAAGACTTGGAAATCTGAGAATAATATGGTTATGGACTGGCTTGTTAACTCGATGGCACTTGCTAAAGAAATCTGGTATGCTTCCCGTGAGACCTATTCTAGTGCGGACAATACAAGCGAGCTATTTGCTGTTGAGACCATTCTTCATGACTTTTGTCAAGGTGATCTCTCTGTCACCCAATACTTCAATACTCTTACTAGGTATTGGCAGCAACTAGATCAATTGGAGGTGTACCTTTGGAAGTGTCCCGAAGACTCTGTCATATTTCGTCAAATCATAGAACAGAAACGCACCTTCAAATTTCTTCTCGGCCTCAAATCTGAGTTTAACCAAACTCGCTCACGGATTTTGAATTTGAAACCTCTTCCAACAATTCGTGAAGCTTTCTCTGATATACGCCGTGAAGAGTCTCCAAAAGGTCATGTTAGGTGTTTTCTTGTCCACTACAGCCCTCGATGGGTCTGCACTTGCTGCTCATATCTCATCCACAGACAACCGCCAACGTCAGGGCCGCCCTTGGTGTGACCACTGCCGCCGTTCTGGCCATACTCAGGATACGTGTTGGGGGATTCATGGCAAACCCGCCAATGGGAAACCCAAACGGGATCATCGGGCAGCTGCCACCATCACCACCGAAGCCTCTCCAAGAACGAGCCCATTCAGCGAAGAACAGATTCATGCCCTCCATAAAATGCTCGGTCAGCTGTCACCAGTCCAGCCTACTAGTGTGGCATCGGGTGTCACCGACCTTGTTACCTATCAAGGTATTTCCCCATTCGCTTTCGTCTTGGATTCAACCTCTTCTCGCTCCTGGATTGTTGATCGAGGTGCCTCTGATCATATGACCGGGGATATCTCCTTATTAATGGATTACCGGT
Organism: Phalaenopsis aphrodite; assembly: GCA_003013225.1. Taxonomy (NCBI): domain Eukaryota; kingdom Viridiplantae; phylum Streptophyta; class Magnoliopsida; order Asparagales; family Orchidaceae; genus Phalaenopsis; species Phalaenopsis aphrodite. The sequence continues at coordinate 262,428 of NEWO01000026.1, forward strand.
CGTGTAATCCGGCCCTCACTGTTCGGATTGCTAATGGACCAGCCTCCAAAGTTGTTGGTCTTGGTTCTGTCCGCATCTCTCCAGATTTATTCCTCACTTTTGTGTTTCATGTTCCTACTTTGGATTGTAATCTGATCTCTATTAGTAAGCTCACTCATGATTGTCATTGTGTTGCTAATTTTTTTCCATTTGTTTGTAAATTTCAAAATTTGAAGTCAGGGAGGATGATTGGCAGTGCTGAGTTACGCAGTGGTCTTTATCTTCTCAACAAATCCTCTATCAGTCTAGTCTCACCCACCGGTTGTATTCCAGTATCAAGTCTGTCTTGTTTAAATCCGCTTAGTACAACTGTATTCCATTCCAGCATTAATAATGATAGTGAAATCTTGTTACTTCATTATCGTTTATGTCATCTCAATTTTATGTACCTTGGGAAATTGTTTCATCATTTATTCATTAATAAAAGTCTTACCTCTTTTAATTGTGAATTTTGTCAACTTGTCAAACACACTCGTACTTCATTTCCTCGTTTATCATACAGACCCACTCGTCCATTTTCTCTGATCCATAGTGAAGTCTGGGGTCCTCGCGAAAAAAATATTTTTGGGGTCCAATGGTTCTTGTCCTTTATTGACGATCACACACGAGTGACATGGATCTATCTTATGCGTGACAAATACGAGGTAGGACCAATATTTCGTGCATTCTATCAAATGATACTCACTCAATTTGACACAAAATTCCAGGCTCTTAAAACAGATAATGCACGAGATTTTTTCAACACCTCCCTAGGAACTTTTCTTACTCAACATGGCATCCTTCACCTTAACACGTGTGTTGATACTCCCCAACAAAATGGGTTGCCGAGTGAAAAAATCGTCACTTGTTGAAGGTAGTCCGTTGTCTCATGTTTACCACATCGGTCCCTAAATGTTATTGGGGCGAGGCAACATTGACCGATGTCTACCTCATAAATCGGATGCTCTCTCGTATTATAGATTTTCGTAGTCCAATTGATGTCCTCCTTCGCTCCTTTCCAAATACTTGTACACTCTCTTCAGTTGTCCCTACCAAACTATTTGGTTGCTCCGTTTTTATTCATATTTACAAACAACACCGCAGTAAATTAGACCTCAAATCTGTCAAATGCATATTTATAGGGTATTCGACCAACAAGAAAGGCTACAAGTGTTATTGTCCTTCAACTAAAAAGGTCTATAATTCTATGGATGTCACATTTTTTTAGCATCAATTATACTACCAAGGGTCTGTCATTCAGGAGGAGAGTAGTCGTAGTGAACAACAGCTCTGTGTTCCTTTACCAACTGACACGGGTCCCTCACCGACTGTCAAACATCCTCCATCCCCTATTCAACCTCCTTAGTCTACACAACCCACATCTTCTCCTATTCAATCTTCTCGGCATACACAACCCACTCCTCAGGAACTTCGGGTTTATACAAGACGAAACAGAACTGCTGAAAGAATAGAGAACTTAACACCGCTTCCAGCTGCTCTCCAAGAATCTAATCCGGCTCCAAAACCCTCTGAAACTCACTTAAGTACGGAATCTATAGACACTAGTGATTATGAGCTTACTCCGCCTGTGAAAAATGATTCTGATGTTCCTTGCACTCAACATCCTATTGCCCGATTTGTTTCATATGAGAGGTTATCACCTCCCTATCATACATTTGTTACTGCTATTGACAGCATAAAGGTTCTGAGTTCTATTCAGGAAGCTCTCTCACACTCGGAATGGAGAAAAGCTGTGAATGAAGAAGTTGTTGCACTAAAAAAGAGTGGAACGTGGATTGTGTCTGATTTGTCCAACGATACGAGACCAGTAGGATGCAGGTGGTTATTTACAATCAAATGTAAGGCAGACGGAAGCATGGATCGGTTAAAAGCCCGACTGGTTGCAAAAGGTTATACTCAGTCATACGGATTGACTACCAAGAGACATTCGCCCCAGTAGCCAAACTGAACTCCATTAGAATAATACTCTCCATTGCAGCAAACCGAGACTGGCCCTTATGCAACTTGATGTCAAAAATGCATTCCTTAATGGAAATCTTGAAGAGGATGTATACATGGATTTACCGTCTGGTTTTGAAGAGTCCTTCCCTAGTGGCAAAGTATGCAAGCTCTAGAAATCTCTGTATGGTCTCAAACAATCTCCTCGTGCTTGGTTTGTCTGATTCACCAATTCAGTAATCAAGTACGATTATACTCAAAGTCAGGCTGATCATAAAATGTTTACAAAAAGATTCGAGAAGAAGATTGTTGTACTTATTGTGTATGTTGATGATATCATTCTTACCGGTGATCACACTGAAGAATTGACAAAGCTGAAGAAGTTTCTAGCTCATAAATTTGAAATCAAGAACCTCGAAGACTTGAAGTTCTTCTTGGGAATGGAAGTTGCAAGATCCAAAATGGGGATAGCCGTAACTCAAAGTAAGTACACATTGAACCTATTGAAAGAAACTGGTATGCTTGGATGCAAACCAATAGATACTCCAATAGACCCGTATAAAAAGATTGGAATGGAAAATGATAGTTTACCTGTCGACAAAGGACGATATCAGCGGCTTGTTGGAAAACTTATTTACTTATCCCACACCAAACCAGACATAAGTTTTTCAGTAAGTACAGTAAGTCAATTCATGAACTGTCCTACTGAGGAACATATGGGAGCTGTCAACTATATCTTAAGATACTTAAAGATGACACCTGGGAAAAGATTATTATTCAAAAGGAATGATAGTCAAAAGATAGAAGTATTCACTGATGCTGACTGAGCAGGAGATATATCCACCCGACGATCAACCTCTGGGTATTGCTCTTATGTATGCGGCAATCTAGTGACATGGAGAAGCAAGAAGCAATCGGTGGTATCTCAGGGTAGTGCAGAAGCAGAATACAGAGCACTGGCGTTTGGTATCTGTGAAGGAATGTGGATCAAAAGATTTCTCAAGGAGCTTGAAATTATGGGAGAAAATTCTATCAAGATGTTCTGTGACAATCAAACAGCAATCAGTATCGCAAAGAATCCTGTTCATCATGACCGAACGAAACACATTGAGAGAAGGTGGACAATAGAATTATTGAATTGGTCTACACTCCTTCTAGAGACCAAACCGCAGACATTCTCACCAAGGCTCTCCCTAAGTCAAGTTTTGATGAGCTAACCAACAAGTTGGGCAAGTACAATCTGTACAACCCACCTTGAGAGTGAGTGTGGAATTACGCTCATTATTTACTTTAATTCTATTTAGTACTTGTTATATTTAGTCAAAGTATAAAAAGGGTAATTCCTTAATTATAGGTATTTATGTTTATTCCGTAATTATAGGAAATACTTAATTGTAGGAAGATTTTTTTCCTCTTTCTTTTTCTTGTACTCACCTATTTATAGGTGAATTATCTATGTATTCGTTGAGAAAAAAGATTATTCAAAATTCACAACAAATAATGAATATTCTCAGCTAATTAAAATAATTTAAACTATTAAATTTATAATAACATAATTAATAAAATTAAATTTTAATATGAATACCATGTGTTTTTTAGGTGTTTAATTTTAGAATGGTCAGCATCAAAACATATCAAAAAACAAATTAATCGACATCGATGTGAGTACTTATGTCATCCTATTATGGTGATATTTTACTTTTTTCTAAACCAAATTCATTAAGTAGTATTCTCATTAGTTATATTCTAATTACTGCAAACTTGAGATTTTGATTTCTAGTGAATTTTTATTTATATTATAGGAATGATATGCGTGCACAGCATTATTTAAATGATTTATTAATATGTAGTTTAATACGCAAATGAAAATGAAATATATTTTTAGCAAATAATAATTTTAATTAAATATTTGTATGTGCATGACTGACTTTAATAGAATCACCTCTTGATTGTACGAGTAGAGAAACACTAAGGTAACTGTGCACGTAAATGAAAAATAAAATTGATATTGAAGTACCTTAAATAATACAAATTTAGACGGTGTCTATAACGGTTATACAGATATAAAATGATATTGGAATGTTATTGTTGTGGTAATTCATTGAATAGCATGTTAAATGTTTATATTGATTTATTAAAAGTTAATTGACATGCATATTGTTTCTTTTTTCCATTATATTATTGTAGTTGAATAGTATAAGTATTCACTGGTTTGTTTAGCTCACAATTACTTTAAACTAATTTTTCAGGTTAATTTAATTGATCAAAAGATGAATGATAGAAGAGAAAATATTTATAAAATGTGTGGAAAACAAATAACTATGTAATTTTAAATATATTATTTTAATTTAATTTAATTAGTTGTGCTTTCATTTGTTAAGTTGTAGATGAATATAAAAAATCTAATTCCCACCATCCGACCATCTGTTACGGTTTTATTTAATTTCAAGCCTCGGGCAAAATTGTGACAGGGTTTTTGGCATGCTACTAGTAAATTTGTTTGATAAGAGCTCATTCAAGTTCATTTGATTAACTAAGTGAATAAATTTGAACACTTTTTTTATGGAAACTCGATTAATAAATGAACAAACTGGAACAACTACATGTTCGATTCATATATGTTCGCAAACAATATCATTTGAAGCACGCAAACAAGCTCATAAGCTTGATAGACTATTTCAATTAAAGTTTGTAAATAAGCTCGCGAATAATCTCAATTTACTAGTTATGAAAAAAAATAGTTAAAGCTTAATTTAAAGCTTGAGAGCAAACTCAATTTACAATTTGTTTATGTTAAATTAAATTAAAATTTTAATTTATAATATGTAAAATAAGATAAAGACTTATTTGTCTAGTTGCCCATTTATTTTGCATATTTATATCTTTATTTTAATTATTCTTGTTCATTTAAATGCTCTCGTCTTTCCATGTTCAACAAGTAACGCATGTATAAGTTAGATAAAACTCATTTAATTAGAAAATAAATAGCTCAATTTTTATTGTTCATTAGTTTGTTTGTAAGTCTCATTTGATAAACTGCCTGATAATATAACTTGTTAAACTGCTCGATAATGTTATCATCATATAAAAGGAATATGAATCAAACTCAAACAATTAGAATAGCAAATGAACTAAGTTTGAACATTAAAAAAAATCTTGATTTGAGGCTCAAGCTCAAATTTTATAAACAAGCTCATGCTTAAACGCAATCGCAAAAGCATGATTTCAACAAGCTTGAACACAACCCTACTCAACTCATCCCTATCGCTTGCGTGGAAGCCTCATCATGATTCTTCGTCTAGGGTTTCAGCCAAGAGCGTAAGGAGAGAGGAAGAAGAGGATCTCTGATAAGGAGTGATGGTTCCAGGTAGGGAGCCAAAGGGGGAAGTTAGATTAAGGGTTTCAGATCATTATTGCAAGGATCATAATGGGGATTAAGCTAACAAAATAGTTATTTCATTTCATTAATTAGATTAAATTAGTTAATTATGTTGCTAATCAAAGAAAAAAGCTTAAATAATTAAACTAGAATTTTCTTATCAGTTGAATGACCAAAAATTAAATTTTGGTTAACTTTATAATTTATTGAAGAATGATATATAAAGTTCATATTTTATGAAAGGTGTTATTAAATTAAAGTGACGTTACTATTTAATTAATTTGCATAATTATAATTAATGATTTATTAGCTTAACAATAATTATTAATTAATTAAATTAAATTAAAATATTAATTAATAGCTTATTTTGATAGGTAATTAAAATTACTATAAAATTTAGGGGTTGTTTGGGATCAATTTTTGTCTTTTATTTTTCGTTTTTGAAAATAAAAAATAGGAAACAAACATAAAAATATTATTTGTCTATCTATTTTTTTAGTTTTATTTCTATTTTTTTTCTTTTTTGCGACTTTGGTCTTTCCCCTTCCGTCACCTGGATGGTGGTTGTGGGTCTGATCACTTGTTGTGTCGAGGCCGTGCACACTAAATAGGACGCAATGGAGAAAAAGGATTCATGTAGCCGACCCCACGTAGTGGGATTAAGGCTTTGTTGTTGTTGTTGATGTTGTTGTTATTTCTACTTTTTTCTTTTTTGGCAGAACGCTTATGTTTTTAATTACTAAAAACAAAAAAAAACATAATTTTTCTTGTTTTTAAAACATTGAAACAAGCCTTCACCTAGCCCATCGGCGCCGCCCACCTCCCACCACAAAACACAGGACGTTGTCCGCCGCCCGACCTATTGCAGTCGCCGCCCTCCACCCAACCGACGTTGTTGTCAACCGCCACTGCTCGCCTGCCAGCCATCGCCATTCACGTGACGCCTCCGCTTCTACGACCTCCCGCCGATGTTGTCTGTCGTAGGTCCCCGCCCTCCACTGCTTCCACCGGGCAGCCAGTCGCCCACTGCAAGCCCACTTCCATTGTCGCTTCAACCGCCGTTGTCGACCGCCAGTCACTCACCGTCTCTTACCTTCCCCCCCCCCCCCCCCCCCCCCCCCCCCCCCCCCGCCACCTGCACCGTCATCGTCGCCCACTAACCGTTGTCCCTCGCCCGTCGTAGGTGAGCCCCCGCCCACATGCACTTCCACTGCCACCAGTTGTTGTCGGCCGCCAGCTACTACCTGCCCCATCAGCCACCATCGGACCCAGACAGTCATCGTCAGCCGCTGCAAGCCTCCATCAGCCGCAGTCGTCTAACGCCAAACAGCCACATAAGTGAAATTTTAATGAAATTTTAATGAAATTGTTAAGTTGTATTGCTGCATTAATATATTATATATGATAAAAATGTAAAATTTATAAGTAATTTTAAGAAAATTTAATAAAAAAATGGAGGAATATAACTAATAGTTTCAACTATTTATCATCCACAAACTATTAGACAAACAAACAAACAAAGTTAATCAAAGTCTGATGATTTGTTATACGCTTAATAGATGAGCACACATCTAATATGGATTTGATATTATCTATGACTAAATTTGCAAATAATTTACCTATCAATAAGTCCACAGGCGTGAGTTCATTTGAAATAGTGATTAAATTTCAAATTATAAAATCTATAAATTTAATTAATATTCTTATTGAATCTAAAACTGGTGAATTTAGCCAATTGATTGCACAACATATACAAGCTTTGTATGAGAACATATAGTATAAGTCCGTTGTTAATAATAACAATTCTATATCTATTATAAATGTGAATAAGAGTTGGAAATTCAAAGAAGGCGAAAACGTAATGATTCTTCTAAATTGTTAAACATTTCCACGTGAACTCTAAGAAATTAAGGACTAGAAAAAAAGAACCACATAAAAACTATATGATATATTTTAATGAATTCTTAAATGTTAGAAATCCCAAAATAATAAAGTACTATATGTTCTTTATTTCAAATATATGATAACCTATTTTTAAAATATCTAATCTCACTTTATTTCAAGAATCATTAACCAAAGCCTCAATATCATTCTCTCTTTTCATCCCTAAAATGGGTTTCCCATCCAACATATCATCCGCATGATTTCCAAATACTTATATTGATCTTACGGGGGGTGATATATGTTTGTTGGTGATAGTGGCTAGGATTCCATTAGCAATATTTTTATCAATCATTTGGAATTTGATAAAAAAAAAAAATTTACATGGCTAAATCAATGAATGTTGTATATTAGTTATTTCAATGAGTGCAAATAGTGATCTAAGGCATGAAAAAAATTCATTTGTTGGTTTGTCTTCTAGGATTACATTTCATGACCAAGTGGAATTTATCTCCTTATATAAGGGTTATACCTGCCTTTCTAATGAATTAACCCCACGTAGTGGGATTAAGGCTTTGTTGTTGTTGTTGTTGTTGTTGTTGTTGTTGTTGTTGTTGTTGTTGTTGTTGTTGTTGTATAGTAGCTAAATCTTGATAGAAGCCCACAGGTCATTCGTCTAAAAAGATTTCTATCATGTTTTGGTTTTCATCTACATATTCACCAATTGTTTTGTAATAGCAGAACTTACGATGAATTTTAGTGTTTTTTGAATGATTTTGCTGCTCATATTAAATTTATACAATAAATTTTAAACCCTAAGACTTCGTGAATCACTAGGTAGCAACTATCTTGGGTTAAGCAAATACAAACCTCAATAGCAGTACCCACATGTTGAAAAGTTTGTCATCAGCGTGCAAAAAGAACAGAATAACCAAACAATTTAACTTATTTCATCCATCATCCACATTCTTTTCTGATCCAAAATGAAATTTGCTTTGCAACACGAAAAATAAGGACTATAGTTTACTCATGTCTTGTGTATTTTGTATAAAGTGAAACTATGATAAAAATGTAGTGCTCGAGCACACTGGTAATAAGTTCAGGATGACGTGAATAACAAAAGCTCATAGTTTCACATGGCAAACATGTCGAATTGAATGAAAAATAAAGATTCACAAAAGTGATCCCAATTAGCTGGAAAAAGTTTAAAAATGATGATAAAAATAACATTTTCAAATGTAAGAAATCTCGAGTTCGACAAAGTAAATTTCATGCGTTAATAAATTTGTAAGATTTAGCATTGAGATGAGAATTTTGAGTCAAAGAGCCTTTGACGCAATTTTTCTTAGTTCAACTTTTGCAATCCATGCCTATGAATGGGATTTATTTTCTATACTTGAATTGTTTTATTAAAATTAGTTCACTGCTGCAAGGTTTCAACTAAACCCAAGAAATTCAAAGTTTAGCACATTTTGGGTACATATTCCTATTGTACTGTGCATCGCAAACACTGATGAAAATTGTTCTCATTTTTTCTTGTGAAATTTCAAATTTGGACAACTATTACATTGTTGTTTGAAGTGAAAGATGCATATTTGTTATTTTTATTCATCTTATTCTAATTTACATTAGAGAACCTATGACCCTTAAATATCCTACATCAAATGGGTATCAAGAACCATATGTTGTGAGAACATGCACTCAGAAGTGAGAAGAATTATCGAGAATAAGTAACAAATCACCAAAGGGAAGAGGATTTAATTGTCAAAACCATTTAAAAGAAAGGAGCATTCACATACATAGCATACAATTTTTATGTATTTATATATCTCACAACTAAACTTTCATATTTACACAAATAGCACTCAAATCTTTGATATCACATAAAAAATAACACTAGAATTTTTTTTTTTAAATGAAATGCACCTTTTCATAAATAGGTTTAAAGCACCAAAGTGCTAAGTATGTAAATACGAAAGTATAGGTGTGACATATGTAAATAAATAAGAATTATGTGCTACATGTGTAAATTTCTCTTAGAAAAATTACTAGCAGAACATAACCATTTAAGCACAAAAAAAACCAACTTACCGATAGACTTAACTCTTTAAAAGCAAACCAATTTAGCCCAAAAGAACCAAATAATGAATCAATCCTTCATGAAGAACTCATTCACAACACTCTTAGGAGACGAGAAATTCATCATCAAAAAAACAACCAAAATAAACATTGTAAGAAGAACATTAATGAAAATTATGATAGTTATTGGCAACAATCTTACAATATTGATAATGACATAACTAGCAAAATTGAAGTTGATGCATCTCCCATCGAAGGACTTAAATGTTTTTCTAAATAGATAATGAATATGGATAACTTTTTTTATTAACAAAGAATGTCTAGTAGCATAAGGTCTGTGAAGCTAAAACTAATTGACCAAATTAACCAAAATCAAAGTAATATAAACAAAAAAATTCTCCTGAAAAAAAAAATGTTAAAACTAAGAAAATATATGAACTTACACTTTCAATCCGGAGCTTACGAGCAGTGTAAACAAGCAATGTAGTAGCGCCACCAAAAACAATTATCGTCGCCGCAGCGAATGCCTTGCCAACTACATAGATTGAATCGGTGAATCGGGACCGAATAAAAAAGAACAAATAAAATAGAACTATAAAATATGATTGAATTAACTGCTAAACAAGTTAAGAAGTTTTTACAATAGGATTCATTTTCAATGTAAATTCACTGACGCGCAAGTTTACCAGGTCGCATTACTGCAGCCGCTCCAGTGCCGCGGATGCGGTACTATGGCAGCTACAGTACCGCAGGCCAGCCCTTCCCTCCCCCTCTCCATTCCTATTCCATCCCCTTTCCTATTTCTATCCAAATACAATTCCTTCCTATTCTATTGCTTACTTTTTTCTATCCCCTTTCTTATTCCTATTTCTTTCCAATTCCAATTCCTTCCAATTCATTGTCTACTTTTTCTACCACCTTCCACTTCTATCACAATTTCAATTTTTTTCCTATTTCTTTGTGCTAGGATCTATGTTGTGTTTTCCTAGGGTATGGAGGCTTTTTGATAATTCTGCCTTTGAAGTGTTTTCCCTCTTTAGGGGTTGTACCGGACGGCGAGAAGGTGCTCCAGCTGTAACTCGTTCAAGGTGGTGACCCTCTAGTCCTCTGCAATCCTTGTTGTAATCCCTTCTCGACATTCCCCACCTTGTTGTCCCCTCTTCCACTCTCCCCAAACGTTGCAGTAGCTAGCCCCAACTAGTCCAGCAGTTGTCGTGGCCCCAACCAGTCAGTCTCCCCTACTGTCCAGTCAGCATTTGCTGCTGTCACCTTGGTCCTAGGGTTGATTTTATGTTTGTGTTTGTTATTGTTCTAGGGTTTGAAGAGTTTCATTGTAACCCTTTGAATTTGAATAATAATATTTGAATTATATACTTCTTATGTGTGTAAACAATAGAGCTTATCAAATAACAAGTGTCATTGCACGTTTGAGTTACACCACTAATATTACAATCAACCCGATCAACTTAATTTAAGTATAACACCGGAGAATAACTGTTGTTAAAGGGATTTGAATAATAAGCAAAGTAGAGACTTTTAAATGCGACTAGCATGAATTATGAGTCGATATAAATGATTCAAGCTTCGAATCAATCATCCAGCTCGTGTTTCACTCAAGTCAATTTTAACCTTAATTTGGCTTCCTGAAAATGGTTTATAAATACATACAAATACAAACACACAGGCATACATACATATATACATTCAAACATACACACAGACACATACATACATACATACATACATACATACAAACATACACACAACACACGCACACATACACCCTTACATACACACACATACATATATACATGCATAAAAACAAACATACACAGACGCATACATGCATAAATGCATACATACAAACATACAAACATATGCACATACATAGACAAATGCATACATACAGATATACACGGAGACATACATACAGACATACATACATACATGCATGCATGCACGCATACATGCAGACACAAATATACATCAAACATACTCACAGACGCACACACACACACACACAAACAAACATAGACAGAGATAAAGACACATGTGTGTGCGCGCGCACATACATGAACACACGAATGGTGCGCGCATGAAGTTCCATAAGCTCCACATCCGCATCATAAATTCCAAAACAACTCATGTTAGCATGCATAAGTATTGTATCGCCAAGTCGATTTCAAATCAAAGCCCGAGTCCATAGGAATTATAACTTTATCGACATGGTTCGCATGAGACATGCTCCACCGAAAGGTTTGTGTGAGACGTATTCATATATGTTGTTTTTAGATAATCCTTCCACAAAAATTTATGGACCATGGTCTTTAAGTACCACTAGTTCCTATAATGTCATGGGATAGCCATAATAAGATGTAAACTAAGACGAGCCCTGAAGAGATAACTAAAAAAAAACCTGAAATGCTTTGCAACATGATAATAACATGAACGGTGATACATCCCTTTGATGTCCACACTCTACGAACCTCCCAAACCTTTATCATCCAAAAACATTTTTCATGAAAAAAATGGATAGAATAAGGAATCAACAATCACTTAAATACATAACATGTGTTGCATCCATGGTAGAACAACAAATATTATGCCATAATTATGAAGTTTTTTTCTTTCACTAATTAATGTTAGATATCTCAACAGGTTGAAACTCGTAAAAATCAATTCTCAGATATCCACCACACAAACATTGCAAATTTGAGATAAAAAAAAGGTCATTAAGTACTTTACTTTCTGAATATCCTTTTGCAACTTCCTTCAATTTCTCAGGGTTAATGGCAGAATATCTATCACGCCTCAATTCATTCGCAGTCGATGCTAAGAAAGTGGTTTGCTCGTTTGGAATTTCCCATCTGCACTAAAAATCAATAATTAGATTTCAACTGGCACATTCTATGAGCTTTGTGAGTGGTAAACTGTACATGACCATAAAATCATAAGAAATTTACATACATACCTCACAATTCTTATGCATTTACATATCTAACACCTAAAGTTTGATTTTTACATGTATAGCATTTACTATTAAAAACCTATGCATGAAATCATGTTTTCCACTTCTGAAAAGTTGGTGATAGTTATATTTTTTCAGTGATATCAAAGATTTGAGTGCTATGTATGTAAATATAATAGTTCAGGTGTTAGATATGTAAATATATAAGAATTGTGTGGTATGTATACAAGTTCCCCTAAAATCATATATGATTTTCCATAATTTTGACTGCTAGTCTGTTAATCTTTTAGCTTCTTCATCAATATCAACTAGAAAATTCAAGTTACACACATAGAAAGTTAAAATCAACGTAGTAAATACTTCTATAAATATATGGAAAATCCCACTTCCAAATCCCACAGGTCCTCTCGAGTTTTGATCAGAGGCACCAATGAAGGAATCATATTGTGAGGATTACATAATTATAAAACTTTTCTTTGAATCGGAGATTCATACTACGATTTTCAGGAGAAGAAATCGTAGAAGCTATCCTTATAAAATTATCCTTAAGAATTTCGGATTCAATATCCAAATTTTCACCACATCACAGCAAAAAAAACAGTATTTCTGCTACATTTGTAAGCTGAATTATCAAATAAAACCTAATCAAATTGAATGCGGAATGCACCAAATCATGGAGAAGGCCATACCTCCTCGGGCCAAAGGTGGCCTGAGGGAGAGAAACGTAGGCGCGGAGTGGGTTTAGGTCATCGGAGGTGATGGAGGAGGAGGGAGAGTGACGGGAATCCTTAAGCAACCATTTGGAGGCGGTGGAGAGAGAGGGCTCAGCGACAGCTGCGGTGTTGGCCTTAATGGGAAT
>NEWO01000026.1:275675-309845 GCA_003013225.1 Phalaenopsis aphrodite
TTCCTGTAGGAAGAAAGAACCCTCCTTCGCCGCCAATCTCCCAGCCAAAAAGCTCATGTTCTCTCTCTCTCTCTCTCTCTCTCTCTCTCTCTCTCGCTGGATTCTTGGATCGCCTTCTTAGTTCTTATGGCCAACTCTTGGCCGCCTCGATGAATAAGCAAAGATTTTTTTTTGTCGGGATAATTACGTTCACATCCCCTCAAACATTGGTATTTATAAAAAAATATAGATTAATATTAGTAAGTTTCACAATCAAGTTATTAAAAATTTGATAAATAAAAAATATGAGTTGATTTTACTAAAAATTTTGATATTTGAGTAAGAATTTGAGAATTAAATTAAAAAATGGTGGCTGGGTTTATTTTGTGAAATATTGAGCATCATGTTGAATTTTTAAGAAGAAAATAATGAGTTGTTACTTGAAAATTCAAATTACAACTCACTAGGAATAAATAAATACCCAAAATAAACATCATAAATATTAAAAAAAACTCACATTACAACATCGCTAGCAATAACAACAAAAGTCAAACACTAAGTCTCTTCGGTAAGCATCAACACCACCAGCAATATCAACAACAACAACAAAACTCATAGATCACCAAGTCTGCAAAGCTAAACAAATAAGAGAGTTGCACAAAAACCAATGACAAACAAACAAAACCCGTAAATCAGAAAAGGACTATAAAACCAATCAAACAAATTCACAAAAAAAATCAAAGAAATTCACCAAAAATAATCAAAGAAAAGAAAAATGACAACTAACTTGAGCTTAGAACCTACGTGCAAAACAAGATTAAAATTTCATTCAAGATTTAGAATATATAAAAATATATTCAACTCTGGTTGCATTTTAATAACAAATAGATTTCATCAATGCTCATGTTAGCATCACTTTTCGATTTTATTTGTGTGGATGTCCGCTTGAGCGTAAAGGGGTTGTGCTTCGCAAATATACTATCGTAATAGCTCCAGATATCCTTCAGGGCTCTCTGACGCACTCCTTCAAGCCCAAGCGATGGGTTTACACTGTTATGAGGTGTCTCATGGCCCGCGGTTGCCAAGGTGCGTCGAATACTAAAAAAGGACATATTTTGGTCTCGACACACCCACGCCAGAAGGTCGGCGCACCCGCGTCTGGGTGCACCCGTCCATTTGATCTTTTGGCGTGCCCACGCCGCATCCACGTTGAACTTATGCTCGAAAACAAAGAGTGTGTTGAATCCGTGCCACATTCCAGGAGAGCCCGCACCTACCAACCAAACTACGACGCACTCGCACTAAGATAACGACCTGGTCGCTTTAACCTTTGTGCACATGTGCATGTGTTCATAGGTCGCACTTGTGTCACACATGTGTTGTACCTGCATCGGAAGACAGAGAGCAGGGTGCCCCCGCTCCTCGACAGCAACTCACCTACGCTGGCCCCAACGTACATGCGCCGTGACTTTAGCACACACACATGCCAGAGCAAAATCTGCTTTGGTTTTGCTGGCCGCGTTTTTTGGAAGGAGGGACCTTTGGTCCCTTAAACCACACTTTTAAGCATATGACGAAGGTTTTAAAAGCATATTACATGAGTATTATGATTAAAATGTCTTTAAGCAGAGGACAAATGGTCCCTTAGATGAATCCATGCCCAGAAATGGCAAGGAGGGCACCTTAATCTCAATACCCTTAAGGAAAGTGGGTGAGAACCTACTAATGTGGGAATTTGTCAGTTGAGTAGGATTCTCTTGGAGGTGTGGAGAGCTCTAGGATAAAGACAAGCTTCTTCTTCCATTTTTCTTCTTAATTTCTTTTCTTACTCTTGATCTTCTTCTCCTTCCTTCATCATCTTGGCGAGGAAAGTGCGAGTAGGCTGTTAAAGAGGTATTCTTGGGGAGCTCTTTCGATTTTTGGCCAACGAAGGAGAGCTTCATCTCTCCTTAAGAGGAGAGCTTCATCCTCACTTTGAAGAAGGAAAAGGTTTGCTTCACCGGTGTGTGGAAGGAGAGAGGATCAAGCAAAGAGCACACTTTCTCATCTGTCGAGTAGGTAAAATCTAAAACTTGTGCATTTACTTATTCTTAATGCCCCTTATGTCTGGATGATGGAGACTTAAGGACATGGGTTGTGTGTTAGAGAAACTCGCTGGGTTAGGAAGCTTTCTCGTTGATTTCACCCCTATTAATCCTAAATATTTTCTTCGATCTTTAACCCATTGACCTAAGTGCCCCGGGAGTACAATAATCCTATGATCGTTCAACAGCTTCAACCCTTGACAAAACCACCCTGATCTAGAGAACGAGGAAATTGTTCAATCCACGTCCCAAGATTGTGAAGGCTATTTCGGCAAAAAAAGTCTCAATTTTTTGTGAAGTTTTTTTTTCTTTTTAAAAAAGTCCTTTCTTGTTTTGTCGAATGATTAGAGGCTGACCTTCTGTTACATTGCACAACTAATGGTAGCTGCGACTTCATCAGTGACCCTGAATCCTACGCGAGTTTGATTGAACGAGTTCAACGTATCGTTGAGTGCATTGGGTTGCATTGCTTGCATGCTCATTCCTAGTGTCTTGCATATTGCATGTTGATCATGTGATCACTTGGGATCGATCAGCCTCCTTGGCCTAATCGACCGATCATTCGGGGTTGATCAGCTTCACTGGTCTGACCAACCGATCACTTGGGTCAGATCGACCACCTCGGCCCGAGCGACCGATCACTTTGGTCTAATTGGTTATCTTTGACCAACTTTGCTTGATTGATGCATGCATGCATGCATTTTTGCATTTTTGCATTTTTGCATCATATTAGTTACAGTGTTTGTTTATCTCATGCTCCTTCATGTGTATGAAAATATTTTTGAAGCTATGTTTGTGTTATACTTCATTTCATGTGAAATCTTTTGCCTTGTATGCTTTGTAGCATTTGACATGCTTAGGTGTCTCTTTGAGCACTTGTTGTTTGGGTGTCTCTTTTAGCTCCTTCACCCTCAAGTTTCTTTCCCACATACATCATCGTATGCACATGGATAAATTCTTGCACACTTCTTGAAGGTGTGGTCTACATAGAAGGCCACCTGTTGTGCAATTCTCTTCCATGAGAGTTGTGCAACCTCGCTCCCTACGACACCGTCTGGGAATGTCGTAGATATTTCATGTTGTGTCTGGTATGAGTCATGGTTTCTAGTCACTGAATTCATGTGAGACAAAATGTTTGTCTACCTAGGTATGTGATTCTCTCTTGGCACGAATCACACTACCTAGTTCGTTTGACACTATGCAAGTTGTATTCTTTCCATTTTGCCTTGGGTCTTGTTGCACCAATTGCATGTTTGCATGTACTCGTTTAGTTACCTCTTGGGTATAGAATAATTCCTTTATAAGTATCATATTCTCGATGCAAACCTACTTGCATCATTTGACTGCTCATTGCATGACATCCTACTTGGGTTCCCAGGGATGGTGTAATTCCTCTTTAGAGGTAGCATGAACCCGGTATACCCGCTTTGTGTGTTTCAAATGCATGTGTCATTCTAGCATTCACAATTGCATGATGTTTAACTCGCTTTTTAGTGTTTATTTTGATTATTCGTGCTTTGGTCGAATAATCACAGTTTATTGGGACTTTTACATGTTGTATGTGCATCACACATTTGCCTTGATGTCACCCTTTTGTTGGTCATAATACTTAAACAAGCATAACTTGAGAGGATAGCTTAGCGAGACATGTAAGTTTTCGTATTACGATCAACTTGTGTATGTTGTGTTAAGGCTCCAATGACTCTAAGGTATAACATTTTAATGTTACGGACCTGCTTTGAATAGTCCTATATTTTAAAGTATAGACACTTTCTCTTAGTTTTTTTGATTTGTCATTAGAATGAATGATATGTTGCAGCATTGTCATTTCTGATCTAGTTAATTTGCTATCTTTTATGTTGAATGTTAGCCCAACGCTTTCCTTCCTGGTATAAGCAGTTTTCATAATTCCCTGACTAGCTTACAGGATGAATGATATGCTCCAGGGTTATCCTTCTTAATCTAATCAAGCTGTTCACTTTTTTTGGTAGATGTAAATCCACATCGATTTTTCATCCTAATTTGTTCAGGTAAACCTGAAATTCCCAACGGATCTAAACATCTTAATTCACAAATTTCTGAACTCCAAATCTCTGACACCTTTCAAGTTCTGCTAATTGCTTCAGTCAACGCCAATATAAATGGCGCACTTTGGACAACCCACCACACATATTGGGGGTCTATTTATTAACCTCATTTTTTGTCACATAAGACTTTCATGGACATCACCCCTTGATCTCACGGGATGATTGGTCAAAAGGTATTATGCCCCTTTTTTGGCATGACACGATCACGACAAGCCTGAGTTTGACCACACACCAAAATACCTCGGTGTGGTCACCTATGGCCCAGACGTGATCACACAGCAGAGTATCTCGTTGTGGTCACGACAGGCCTGGGCATGACCATGCCCGAGGAAACCAATTCTCATGTCAGGGTCTATGGCCTTTGTCCACAAATCAAGCCCTAAATCAACACACCCTTTCGTCGGCGGCTATCTGTGGCTCAATAACCATTAGAATTATAATCATCATTGACTCACCTCCTTATCAGACAGCTCTGGGAAACTCTACGATTGCCTTCCTTACCAACAAAAGGGGGACCCCGACATTGGACATGGCGGTGTTCACATTGTCTAGGCATAGTTTGCAGAGAGAGAAGAAGTGCATAAGGAAAATAGAAAAGGGATTCTGATGAGCTTCTTTCTCATTTTCCTCCTTCATTCAACCTCCTCTCCTCCTGGTAAATTCTCCTTCCTTCCTGTCTTAAATTAATAATTTTTATATTTAAAATTTTTAAACCCAAGTCAATCAATTCAAAGGCATTGGATTAGGCTAGGGTTTGGGTTCAACTCAGGTCGACTCGAACTCGGCCTAACCCAAACTCACTTGGCCTAAACTTAGCCCAAAAATAAAAATCAAACCTAACCCAATTCTGACCCAACCTAGAACTAACCCAAACCAAACCCAACCAAAGACCGACCCAAAAAATAACATAACGAGGTCTGACCCAGCCCAGACCTGACCCAAAACCTAACCTAACCCAGGTCTGACCCAACACATGCTAGACCCAAAACCGAACCTAACTCAGGTTTAACCCAATAAGACCTAACCCAAATCTAACCTAACCCAGGTCTAACCCAACCCAAACCATACCCAAACTTAAGTTAACCTAGGTCAACCCAGCTTAACCCGGGTCAAACCCAAACCAAACCCAAGCTAACCTGGGTCAAAACCAAACTCAACTTAAGTTAACCCGAGTCAACCTAGCTTAACCCGGGTCAAACCCAAATCAAACTTAAGTCAATCGTGTCAACCCAGCTTAACCCAAGTCAATCTAAATCAAAATCAACCTAATCCGAGGAAGCCTAAGTCCAACCTAAACCCAAATTAGCTAACCCATATAATACCTTAGCTCAATTTTGAGCTACCCAAAGCTAAAAAGTTAACTTACCTCAGCTTGACCTTAACCCAAGTGTAATCCAAGGCTAAAATACATGTTATTTCATATTTTGTTCCATGTTTCATGTTCCACACGTGATCTTATATTTTTGTAAGTGTTACTTCTTAATTCATTTTCACATGCTATTTCATGTTTCGTTTGGTATGCTATTTCATGCTTAAAAATCAAACAAAAACAAAAATAAATAAATAAATAAATAAATGACGAGAACTTCTCAATTTTCTCCAAAACACAAAAAAAATCAAACTTCAAACAAAACAAACACAAAACTTAGAAAATACACTGATTTCTTAACATGAGTGCCAAATCTAGGAATAAAAAAAGGCATTAATTCAAATATTGAACTTCAAATAAACATTGAAAACACACCAAAATAAAGAACGAGAACATAACCTAGGTGAATCCAATGGGAACTTTAGGCTAGCTAACTTAGACACCAAAATGATGACCACATAATTATCCCGCGTTAGTGTTTATTTAGGGCAGCTGCAGCTTATCAGCTTTTCAGCTGCAACTGTGCTGCCCCAGGAAACTGCTAAGGGAATGCTGGTGATTTGCTTGTTGCAGCTGTGTGAAAAACAACTATGGGGCAGTTATTTCAGAAAAAAATGAATATTCTGTCCATGTGTAGTATTCACGTATGTAACAAAATATAAAATAATTTTTTAAATTAAAATTAAATTAAGATTAATTAATTAATTAATTTTATTAATTAATAAAACTTAAAATATATATTTATAAATTAATTAATTAATCATTAAAAAGTAATATATAATAGTATCTAATTATGATTAATTTTAAAATATAGGAATTCATCCTTAATTATTAATCAATCAAATTAATAAAATTAAAACTTAAACAAAAAAAAATTAAAACCCAAACCTCCTTCCCCTTCTGGCTTCACCCAAACCAAGACCTTCGTGAACTGTCGTGAATAGAGCAATCTGGGAAGGCAACAATGGGATCGCCTGAACCTTCGTAAAGCAGTCATGATTAGAGCTGGAAGGTGGAGATGATCGTTGGAGAACACCGTGGGATCACCTAATCCTCAATGCTGCGAAGCTGAGGTAGTCAGGGATCCTTTTCGTTGTCGCCAAGGGCAAGTGCGTAACTTGCAGGAGGAGAAACATCGACCACGGGATCAAACTCACGTCCGGTGTTTTGCTTAACTGCGTCTGCACCGTGGTAAGAACTCTGCCTCAAATGGGGTGAATTCGCAGGAGGGAGTTGCGCCGCAACAAAAACTTCGCCTCAATCGGGCCCTTAATCTGAGTATATAAGCCTAAGTTTTTTTAGGTACCTAGTTAGTGATAAAAATAAGGACATGCAAAACAACCAATCAAACACTTGGGATTGGAGGGAAGGCCTTAGAATTGAGTAACTCATGGTTACCGACTAAGGTATTTTAGACTGTTGTTGGCATCAATTTTTTATGTCACGAGTGTAGGGTGTCCACCTTCTCGACTCAAGGTGGTCCACGGTCCGTCTGTAGCATCACTTGTGTCTCGACCAGCCGCCCCAACCCATTTGTGCCACTTTTTGCCTCGATCAGCCATACTTGAACGATCAACATCACTTGCACCTCGATCGACAGCCCTGGCCCATCAGCTCCACCTTTTGTCTTAATCGCTCATCTATAGCTGATCGACACCACTCGTGCCTTGATTGATTGTCCAGGGTGGCACTACTTGTGCTTCTTTTGGTCATCTCGAGCCGATCAAAATCACTTGTGCCTCAATCGGTCATTTTTGGTCGATCAACATCACTTTTGGTTTGACCTGTCGCCTCGACCCGGTCAACCATTCACTTCGGCCCGATTGACCACCCTGATCTGATCGACCGATCAATTGCGTGAGTGCATGTGTTTGATTGACTGCTTACATGATGCATTGCATCCTGTATGTGTTTGCATTTGCACTCACACATGTGTTGGTGATTCTCCCTAGTGAGGATTATCACTTTGTCAAGTCACTGCCTCCACGGCATACTCTTTTATACGAGCCGCTGTCACTGCGACACGCTCATCCTTTGAGTCACTGCCTTATTGACATACCCTTTTGTTTGTCACACTACCATCAAGACATGCCACTTTCGGGTCATATTCTCCTCGACACACCCTTTTGTTCGAGTCATTGCGACTGTGACACTCCCATTCTCCGAGTCACCGCCTCCTCGACATACCCATTTGTTTAGGTTATTGTCATCATGACATGCCCACCTCTGAATCATTGGCTCATCAACATGCCCTTTTGTTCACGCCACTACTATCATGACATGCTGACATCTGAATCACCATCTCCTCGGCATACACTTTTGTTTTGAACGCAGTTGTCATAACATGACCACCTCTGGGGCAGTGTCTCCTCAACATACTCTCTTGTTCGGCCAAATGCCGCCACAACATGCCCACCAGTGGGTCACTACCTCTTCGCCACACCCATTCGTCTGACCTCTTCCTCCGTGGCACACTCATCCTCCGAGTCACTGCCTCCACCGCACACTCACTCTTCTGAGTTATTGCCTCCACAACATACCCATCACTTATGTCACGTGGCTATTTGCACTTGCATTTGCATGTGTGCATGGATAACAAGTCAGACTTGGTAGGGGAGTGACTCAATGTCAATCGCAATGTCTTAATGAGCATTGCTAGCCAGGTTGATTCCGATGAGCAATGCAAGTTAAGCCATCGGGATTGACACAAGTATGACTGTGCTAAGGATTCAATGGATTTAACTCGTGTCACCATGTATGTTACTAGCTCACATTTAATCATCCTTATTTTAAAATAAAAAAATATTTTTTTTATTTATTACGCTCCGCCATAGTTTTAAAATTATGCATGTAGCAAAATATGTGATATATAAGGCCAAACCTTTTGAAAATCCATCTTAAGTGACACCCTTTAGATCTCTTGAATCTTTAGGATGGGAGCACTGCGGCGACCATGTCAAAGTCATGCATACCCGGAGACTTACCCTGCACTTAGATGCTTGTTTGGACACTTGTCGTTAGATTGTGTGTTATGCTAGGATTAAGGATGATATGTAGCAATTTTGGACGCCTCTGACTGTTTTTTGTGTTAGTCATGTGTTGTCTTTTCGTCCTTTTGGTGTGCTGGTGTGTTTGACATGCATGACAGTATTGACGTTCTTTTGTAGGTGTCCTGCTTACATACAAACTCACACTGGTGTTGCTATGGGAGAGCATGTAATGATTTCTAATCCTTTCGCTTGATTTCTAATCCTTTCGCTTGTAATTATAAGGTACAACCTATTATGCGTTGCATGGATTTCTAGCCAAAGCTTGTTTTTATGCAGTTCGAGTCTTTTAATTTATTTTTTAATGTATTTGATAGTCCTTAGGCTGAGTCTGTATCAGAAATAAGGTACGGGCATGAATTTCAAGGCGGATGAGGCACTAAATCACATGACGGGGATCAGAAGTGGCAACTTGTTTCATAACAAAATATTTTATACTTTAGAAGCAAAAAAATGATTTTAGAACAATACAAAAAATAAGATACATACATGACTTAACAATGAGCGTCAAGGCATTACCCATCACTGTCAATGTTATCTCTAAAATTACTTCTAGTTATATAATTGGATCGGGCAGTAATAAACATGCTCAAGTCCACAGTCATGTACGTCAAATTCACCCCGAACTGGAAAAAGAGATGTATTCCTAAAATTATCCAGTTTAATAAGGTCGATGAAAAGCTTAAACCAATGGAGGCTCACAAAATTTGATTACAACAAAATTTTGTCGAATGCAGCGAACAAGTTAAACTCTTGAAGAACCGAACACCTCTCGCCTGCAGGTTGTATTACCCTCCTCAACTTGGCTTACTTAGTTCGTCTTACGTATTTGTTAGCCCATGCTAACATGCTCAAAAGTGTTCTATCAGAGGTTGATAAGAGTGCCCACAATTTCCTTTAAGGCAAGGGCAAGGGAAATGGGAGGCGGGGGTTGCATTATGTTTTGTGGCACGGGTTATGCAAACCAAGCATAGTTGGTGAGCTCGGGTTTCATATCGCGGTGGAGTGGAGAGGTCCATTATAGATTAAGCTTGTGTGGAACTTCATTGCACAAACTAATTCTATGATGCACAAGTTTCCAGTCCATGCATATTATGAGGATATGTGGAACTCTCAAAGTAGAAGAGGCGATTCGATCACTTGGAATATTCTCCATGATGGGACAGAAAGCTTGAATAAGATTATCCAGAGAAAAATGGTAATGCTCCTTGTTCAAAGGTGGATTTGGGGCCTCCAACTGAATCATTGGCCTTCGTTAACAGATCTATAAGCAACAAATGACAGTCTCTAATATTATCAGTAACCATAATTGGGATACCAAAATGATCTAACACCTCTTTGGAGTGGAATTATGCAACATTATCCTTAACAATGGCCAAGTTAAGGATATTTCAAAAATGTATAAACTGGTCACGAGGAGAACAATCACTACCAATGCCTTCCAAGCCCATTTTTTGTACCTCCAAGCCACACACGAGTGGTTTGCTAAGCTCAAGCTCTGCCCAAGGAGAAGGTTTGTTGTGGAGATTTAGTATTGATTCAATTCCTACAAATGCTTGGCTTGCCCATCGCGGCCTTGCCAAGTCCAACAATGTTCGTGGGGATTTGAAGGTGTGAAAAATCACCCATATTTCTACTAACTATTTGCTTTTGGTTGCGGTGTTGTACAAGATAAGAAGTTAAGACTTTTTTATTCACCCCTCCCACAACTTTGATGTTGTCCTCGCGAAGCTCCACAACGTCAATTCAACTAACATCCCTTTGGCGAGATTAATTTGCAATGCAATTTATCTTTGTTGGCGAGACAAGAATGGCAAGAAGCACGCTAAAGGCTACAACACCCTCACAACTATAGCCTCCCAAATTGTTGGCCCCCACTTTCACCCAATACCGGGACACTAGGGTTCCAACCGTCGCATCAACTGTTTAAACAACCTCTTTTGTACCCCCCTTCTGGTTGCATCAAGGTGAATGTCCATGTGACACTCCTCTCCTCCAACATTGTGCTATTGGAATCATCATTTAGGCAAGTTGGGACAATTGATTGCGACTTTCAACAATCACGATGGAAAAAAATTATGGGAGGTGATTTCAATATCATTTCTTTTGCAATTGAGAAGAAAGGAGGAATCACTCATAACTTTAAGAGTATTGATGAATTCAATACTACTTTGAAGGATGTGGGGCTTTATGATCTTGGGTTTCAAGGAAACCCTTTTACTTGGCATAGAGGAAATATTTTTGAAAGGCTTGATAGATATGTTGCCAATTCTAATTAAATTAATAATTTTTCTATGCATATTGTTTCTCATTTAGCGATTGATGCTTCTGATCATGCTCTTATTCTTTTAAAAATAAGGGAAAGTAATCATGCTACTCAATAACATTTCAAATTTTATAATGTGTGGTACTTCATGATAATTTTAAATAGTTTCTAACGACAATTGGAAGATTCAAGTTTCTGGCACTTCTGGCTATAAGCTTTGGAATCTTCAAAAAAATATTGCCAAAGCTCTTAAGAAGTGGAATTGGGATGCTTTTGGCCATCTTCAATGCAACATTGAGACTCTTGAGAAAAAAGTAAAAGGTTTTGAAACTGATTATGCTAATAACATTATTGATTGGCATATTTTGTTTCAGGGGCAAAAATAGTTAACTGAAGCTATCGATCTCGAAGAAAAATTTTATGCTAAAAAAGCTGCTAAAACTAACTTTCTGAATGGTAACAAAAATACTGCTTTCTTTCATGCTTGCATTAAGAATCGTCAGAATGCTAATTTGATTACAAGGATTATTGGTATGAATGGTACTGTTTTCAATAACTTTACTGATATTGCTAGTAATGGTGTTCATTACTTTTCTAATGTTTTTCAAAGTGATGGCCATCCTCTAACCCCTATTAATAGAACTCTTTATAATAGATGTGTTAACATTAATAATGTTTTGCTTACTAGTATACCTATTAATGCATAAATTAAAGATATTATTGATCTTATGGATATGGGGAAAGCTGCTGGTCTGGATGGTTTTACCGCTGAGTTATATAAATATGGGTGGGACATCATTCATACTGATGTTGATTCCTAAGGTTTATCGAAATACTTTAAAAACTCTAATATTGTGTTGATTCCTAAGGTGCGTGATGCAAACAATTGGGATGCTTTTATACCTATTAGTTTGAACACGACTATATCTAAAATTATTTCTAAAATTGTGGTTAATAGGTTGCAACCTATTCTTAATGATTTTATTAGTATGAATTAATTGCTTTTATGAAAGGCAAGAATATTCGTGATAATGCTCTTATTGTCCAAGAACTTCTCTTGGATATTGATAAGAAAAGCAGAGGTGGGAAATATCTTCAAAATTGGCATTAAAAAAACTTTTGAAACTATTAGATGAGAATTTATTATTGATATTCTTAAAGCTATTGGATTTAATTATGTTTTTTGCAAGCTTATTTATAGAATTCTCAATGACAATTATTACTCTCTTTTTATTAATGGGACCAAGCAAGGATTTTTCAAAGCTACTAAAAGTATCAAACAGGGAGATCCTCTGTCACCTTATCTATTCATTATTGCAATTAATTATTTATCTCGTTGCTTGAATGATTTTCTTACTTACTATCCTTGATTGAATTATAAGCATACAAGCAATTTGAGTATATCTCATTTGAGTTTTGTTGATGACTTGATTCTCTCTACAAATGTTAATAAAACTTCCATTAAAAGAGTTTGGACTGAGATTTTAAATTTCTAAACTATCTCTGGCTTATTCTTTAATACTTCTAAATGTGCTTTCTACTGTCAAAAAATATTAATGTTTCTAAAAGAAATTGAATTATGGATTTTATTGCTTGTAATAAAGCTTCTTTACCTTTAACTTATTTGAATTTTCATTTGGATAAAGGTAAGATGAAGAGTGCTTTATTTTTTAGTTTGTTTGAAAAAATTAAAAATAAGATATTATCCTGGGAAAATAAATTTCTTTCTTTTGGTAGCATGGCGACTCTTCTTAAAAGTGTTCTTACATTTCTCCCTCTTTATACTCTTTAAGTTATGAATATGCCTTTGCATGTTATTAAGAGGATTGAAAATCTTTTTAATAAGTTTATGTGGGAAGGTAAAGGTCATTCCAGATTTCATTGGTAACGCTGGAATAAGCTTTGTAAACCTACATAAAATGGAATACTTGGCTTTAGAAACTTAAATGATTCTATTAAAATCAATTATATGAAATTATAGTTTCGTTATCATCAGAATAATTCTATTTGGGCTTCTTTGATGCATGTCAAGTATTACTTTAACATGAATCTTATGACTATTACCTATAACAAAAGTGATTCTTTTATTTGACGAGAAATGCTCAATATTGCTAGAAAATACTGAAGATATGATTTGTTGGGACATTGGTAAAGGTGATTGCTCTTTCTGGTATGATGATTGGTTGGGCAAATGGGCTCTTGTTGATTTTTACAGTGGCTCTGAGAATATTAATATCAAGATTAATGACCTTTGGTTTGAAAATCAATGGTGTTTTAGAAAACTTTTGCAAAAGATTAATTATCTTGATGGTAATTCTATTGCTTCTATTCCTATTGATATTACTAAGCCTGATGTGCCTAAAATTAAAGGCAATTTGGGTGATTCTTATGCCAAATGTTTTGCTAAATCCTTTCAATTTTTGCAATGTTTAAATCTTAAATGGAATTGGAATATTTGGATTAAACCTTCCATCTTCTTTTTTTATTTGGAGAGTTTTTCATAATATCATTCATAATGATGATATTCTTAAGGTGAAAGGTTTAGATTGCCTTTTTGTTGTGTTTTGTGTCATGATAATGATGAATCAATTGAACATCTTTTTCTTAAATGTAATTTTACTATTGATGTTTGGAATGATATTATACAAAAGTTGCAGTTAAATAAATTTAACATAAATCAGATACAATATAATAACATTTCTGAGATTTTCGGTGCTTAGAAGCTGCTCGGTAAATGTATTTTTACTGCTATACCTGCTGTTATAAGTTGGTTTATATGGATTGCTAGAAATGATTGTAAATTCAAAAATATTGTTCCCAAGGTGCATAGAACTGTTAGTTTGGTATTGAATTATTTATATAAAAGATTAACGTTTTTGCCCACTAACACTATACTTCCTGGAAATATGAAACATTTGAGACATATTCTGGATATTCCTAGTTATGTGCATATTAAATTTAATGATAATGTTAAATGGCATAAGCTGTGGATGCCATTTATTAAGATTAACTTTGATGGTTGTTGGAATCCCTTATCTGCTAGTGTAGGAGGAATTTGTCGAGACCATTTAGGTTCTATTCTTTATTGGTTCTCGGCATGTGCATTTTCTGATTCCCCTTTGGTTGCTGAAGTTGATGCTTTTATCTATGGTCTGCATATGACTATCAATTTTGGTTGGAAATTTATTATTATGAAAACTGATTCTTTTATTCTTTGGAAGTTTTGTCAATTGCAACAAGATTATCATTGGAGTATCAATATTCAGATGAAAATGTTTTTTGCTCTTTCCAAAAACTTATTTATTCTTTGGTCTCATACCAAGCGAGAAGGCAATAAGGCTGCTCACTGGGAGGCTAAATGGGGTTTGAAGATGCAAGATGTTACAGTCTCAAAGATTATTCCTTATAATTTGATGCTTTTAGCCTTAAAGGATGCTGAATAGTTTGGTGGCTATTTGGTTGCTCTTAGTTATGTTCTTTTCGGTTTTGTTTTTTTTTTTATTAGTTTTTTGTGGCTTTGATTGTCTGGTGTTTTGTGTGTTGAGTCTTGTCGTGTTTTGGTGTGCGTGAGTTGTATTTTTTTCTTTGTTGAAGAAAGATTATTTTTACTTTCTTTGTGTATTTGTACGGTGTGTGTGTTGGGACCTCTTTCCCGGACTTGTATATTTTTTCTTGTGTGATAAAAAAAATATAACCCTCTTTTGCCTTGAAAAAATATGGAAAAAATTAAAATTTTATCTCTCAAATCATTGAAGATTAGCAAGGCGGATATCATTAAGGAGAATAATTCTAATATTACGGATTGCTTTTAGCTACCAACAATTCAAATATTAATTTCATGCTTTAATTTAAGCCCTGCTATAACCAAACCGAGGGAAAGCTCACCCCTGTAAATTTTCTTCGTGTGCTCGAGCTTCACCTCCTCCACGCTGTCAGATCAGTGCGGCGCGCCAGCGAAAAAGTAGGCCACTGCGATGGCTTACATTAGCATGGGCGAGGCTCACCGGCGGATCACAGATTTCCTCAACCGGTTTTCAGATTCCATCTCCTCCCAGGACGGCGCCGCCCTCAAGCCCCTCCTCGCCGTCTCCTCCAACTCCTCCCTCCTCCTCTCCCTCGCCGACGCCCTCAATATCTTTCAGGTCCCCCCCGCCTACCCTTTCCATACCCTAGTTTTTTTCAAAGTTATTATTTCTACTGATATCTCACTTCGGTTCTTCTTCAGGATTGGGCTCGATTGGTGAAGCAGGCCGACAGGACTTCGCAGCAGCTTGGAGAAATCATCGTACCTCACCTCCGCTGCATCCAGAGCTACCGAATCGGGCGATTCGTTGAAGCGTATGTCGCGTTCGAGAAATCTGCGAAGTAATCCCGGTCTCCCCTTGTCCAGGTTTTGTGATTTCTTTCAAGATCTGATGTAATGGTTTGGGCTCAGTGCGTTTTTGCAGGAGTTTCGGAACTGGGAGACGGGTTGGGCGTTGGAGGCGATGTATGTGGTCGCTCATGAGATCAGGGTGCTTGCAGAGTTGGTATGAGGATTAGGGTTTTATTATGTTCTTAAGATTTTATTTGATTGATGGTTCTTAGTTTTGGATTTTGATTGCATTGTTATAGGCTGATAAAGAGTTATCTTCCATGGGAAAGAATCCGGAAAAGTTGCAGGGTGCTGGCTCTTTCCTCATGAAGGTGTTTGGGTCTCTTGCGGTATGAGTACATTTTTTTCCTCCTTTGTTGATAAAAGCTTCATCTTTTGCATTATTGAATTTTCTTTTTTTTTTTCAATTAAAAGTTAGATTTAATTATTGATATTTAAAGTGAACTTCTTCCTCTTTGGTGTTGTGGAGGTTTGAGATATAACCACTTGTTTTTGGAGGAATGTTTGGGAGAAAAAGTATTCCTTGGAAGGAACTTGGACAATTGAAAAGCTTGTGAAATCGACAACTCTAAGGGTATTTTGTTAAACAAATGCATGGATGCCCTGAAAATTTCTCTCCAATATTCCTTTGAAACTTGATTTTGAAATATATGGGCTCAAGTTCCTTCAAGGAAATGTCTATTTATTTTCTCGAACATGTCATCTTTTGTGGGGTGTCCGAACATGATTGATCAATAATCTTTACTTTTTTAATGAATGATCATGAATTTTGATTGAAGTAATCTTTTGTATTAGTAGCTATATTGCCTTTAATGCAAACCTCATGTTGAGCTTTTATCATGTAAAAAGTTTGGAAATCCAACATAAATTTTTTTTAGGTGGTATGCTCATTTTATAAGAGTACAGGAATCAATGGATAACTAATCCTTTAGCTCCTAAAATGTTAGGATTTCCTGAAGTCCCCCAAATATGAAAGTGTATTATGGTAAATGGAGATAAAGATTTTTGTATTACTCATAGGAAGGGGTACTTTATAGTGTTTTGCAAACCCGCAAATCTTGTGCTGGAATGGTTAACATCAATATTCATAGACAATGAAGTAAACATTTCTTTTATAGATTTACTGATGAATTCCCTAATGTATGATGAAGATTCAAATATCATCTTTATTTGATTTGACAAAAATTGAAAAAAGAGACAATATTAGCTTGCCAAACACCTTCCTCATATTTTGGTTTTGCAAAACATAATGATCAATTAAGAAGAGTACACAACAATTTCAATCCTTAACTTATGAATGGACCAACAAGTTGATTGTAAGATTAAGAACTAGTAGAGTGGAACCCAAGGTTAATCTTATTGATGCAAAGAGAGGTATAAATACCCATTACAAGATCTATTATAAAGGAAAGAAATAAAAACATAATGTAGTAGAAAAGAAAAAGAATAATAGAGAATCCAAGCTAATAACTCAAAATGATTACGAATAAATAATGACTAAAACTAGTCATTAATGACTAGTTTATGACTAAAACTATTCATTAATAAATATTCTAATATTCGCGCTCAAGTTGAAGCATATATGTCAGTCATGTTCAACTTGGATTTGAAATCGTCGAACAGTGGTTGAGAAATTTTCTTTGTGAGCATATCTGTCTGTTGGCCACTAGAAGATACAAATGAAATACAAATCTCCCTGGACTTAATTTTTTCCTTAATGAAGTTTCAGTCAATGTCAATATGCTTGGTGCTATTTTGCTGGATTAGGTTGTGAGAATTGCTAATGATTGTCTTATTATCACAGAACAATTATAGGAGAGCGGAAACTATCACAAGTAGTTAGTGGAGCATGATGCGTAACCGGAGAACTTCACAAATCCCTAGTGATATGGATCGAAATTCGACTTTCGCACTGCTCCAAGCATCTACACACTGCTTCTTGCTTTTCCACGTGACCAGGTTTCTCTACACAAATGAGCAATACCTTGAGGTAGATTGCCAATCATGGACAGATTCGACCTAATCTGTGCCTGTGTAAACTGTAATAGAATGAGAGGTATGACAGGAAAAAAAAAAACTTGAGCTCGATGTGCTTTTTAAATAGTGGATAATTCGGTGGACATCTTGGAGATGATGCTCATAGGAATCATGTATGAACTAACTGATTATCTCAATTGCATGCAAATGTAGGGACGTGTAAGGCAAGGTACATGAGTTTTCCCCACAAAACGCTGATAGTAAGTATTATTTACAAGAACTGTATTGGGAGCATCAAGGAGTTTTTCAACTGGTTTGCACTGGAGAATATTGTTCCCTATCAAACATATATTTCCGTTGAGACAGACAAATACCCTGAGATGACCAAACAACTTCCATGCTTAAGAAGTATCGATGAGATCCAAAGTTTTTCATTTCAAAGGAAGCAACAAGAATGTCTTTCAGAGATCCCAATACTGGTAGATTATTACCTGTGAGAACAATATCATTGACATAGATGATAAGGATAGCTACCTAGTCACTAGAGGAATGCCGGAAGAAGAAAATATGATCTGATTGAGCTTGAGTGAATTCATGGTCTACCACAACCTTTATATACTTCCCGAATCATGCCCGTGGTGATCATTTCAATCCACAGAGGGATTTTCACAGCCTACTTGCCCCTGGGTGGTAGTAGAGTCAAAGCCTAGAGGAAGAGCCATGTATACCTCCTCTGTAAGATTGTCATTATGGATAACATTCTTGACATCAAGTTGAAATAATGTTCAATTCAAATTCACTGCATGGGATAAAAGGACCCAAATGATATTTAATTTAGCAACTGGAGCAAATGTTTCCTGATAGTCAACTCCGTAGGTCTATGACTATCCTTTGGTGACCAACCGTGCCTTGTTCCGTTCAAAGGATCCATCAGATTTAAACTTGATGCTAAAAGTTCATCGGTATCCCACTGCTTTCTTGTCCCGAGGAAGATCAACAATGTCCTAATTATGGTTCTGCTGCAGGACGTTCATCTCCTCCATGACGACAGCTTTCCAGGTTGGGTCTACTAAGGCATCATCAATAGTAGATGGAGGCTGATGTTTGGTCAGGGCCGTGGCAAAATGCTCTGTATGTTGGCAATAATCTGCGAAAAGAAATATAGTTTGTCACGAAATAGTGAGAACATGTCTGATTGGGTATCTTATCAGAGGAACTAACTTTCTCATTTGGAGCAGGAGCAGTGCTGGGGATGTCCGATGGGGATTAAGGGCCCAACAAGGGGTTAGTGAGCCTTAGAGTATCAGAACGAGTGCGTCGAGTATAGACACAAAGTGTCGGAGGATGTACTGGTGGAATAAAAGGGACAAATGGCTTCTTGGTGGTAGCAGAAGTGGGTAGAACCAATGGAACAAAGGGTTTCTCGATGGTAGGTGACGTGGGGGGAACATTCACAAGAATAGGGTAAGAAAGAGCGTCCAAGTACTCTAGCTCTCTCTCACTGGATTCTGAGTTAGGAAAGTAGGGAACACTTTTAAAAAAAGAGACATCAACACTCATATAGACATTGTGGTAGGTTCAGTACATCGATACCTCTTTTGAGTGATAGAGTATTCAAGGAAAACACATTTTCTGGACCTGGGATTAAGTTTACTCTGAGTTAGGATTGTGTTCCGAACAAAGGCTATGCACCCAAAATTTTGGGATCTAAAGTGGGAAATACCCAATTGTTAGAAAAACACTATATCAAGATGGCTAAATGGGTACGAAAGTTGTAAATTTTTGATAGAACTCTATTGATGAGATAGGTGACGGTAAAAATAACATCATTCCAGAAATGTTTAGGAACGTTAGAGCGAAACATAATGAAGCGAGTAACGTCGAGGGGATGTCAGTTTTTTCTCTCGGCTATCTTATTTTTTTGAGGATTTGATAGGAGTTTTGAATTTGGTCATATGGAAAGATGGCTCCTTGGTAGCAGCGGAAGTGGTTAGAACCAAAGGAACGGAGGGTTTCTCGATGGTAGGTGACATTGGGGGAACATCCATTGAAGGCTTCATTAAGGGATGATATAACTTATTTTCCAACAATTTGAATACAAATTTAATCAAATTTCACATTCAAGCTCTCAAGAAACTCAATAATCCTCTCTTTTCATATATTTTTTATAATTTCACCATCCTCACGACATTTCATATTGAAATTTTGATAGTATTCTAATTCTAACAATTTTTTTTATTATATTATAATATTCAATGATAGGTAAGTTGCTTTGCTTGGTTGTTGAGAACTTTGTGTTGATCTCATTGATGAGAGCAACACCTTGTTGAATAAGTTTGTCACTAAACTCACAATTTTTTTCAATTATTATCAGAAGTTTAGGGGCTGTTTGGTATCAATTTTTATTTTTTATTTTTTATTTGTTTTTGAAAACAATGAAAAGGAAACAAACATAAAACAATGTTTGCTTATATGTTTTTTTATTTTATTTATGTTATTTATTTTTTGGGAGAACACTTCTGTTTTTAAAATACTAAAAATAGAAATTAGGTGTTTTTGCCTGTTTTTAAAAACCAAAATAACCCTTTGCCTAGCCGCATCCGCTGTCGGACACTGCTCACCCAATGCCTTCCATCGCCGCCACTGACGGTCGCAGCCGCCTGCCTTCGCCGTCTCTTCCTGTCAGCCGTCCGCAGCCGCCGCAGCTTGCTAGCCGCCCTCCACCCTCCCTTGCTAGCCGCCGTTGCCCAACAACCGTCGTCCACCTCCGGCTCCAGCCCCCGCCCTCCGCCGACTCCCGCTCCCACCCTCCGCGGCTCGTCCACATGTAATATTTCATGCTGGGTAGAGCAAGGAAGATGTCTATACGCGATGAACGACCAAGCTTAATATTGGAACGCACGTGATTCCAACCTTTTTATAAAATGTATTAGTTTTTCTTTAAAACAAATAAAAAATATCTAACCAATTATGTTTATATTTTTTGTTTTTAAGAACATATAAATCATAACAATAGCACGCACATTTTCTAACAATAGAAAATATAAAACAAAACAAACTAAAACAAAAATAAATATAAAAAAACTGAATGTGATCACAAACAGACCCTTAATTTTTACATGTTTTTGATATTATAGAGGTCTGAAGTGATGCATAATGATGGAGGATTCTTCATCCCAAGGTGTAAAATTTGGATCCTTAGGACTTGGAGGAACAACTATCAAGTGGTTGATTTTTTCTTTTTCTCTCAAGAACGTCGTCATGATCGTTGATCACCTATGTTAATTTATTGTATTCAAGTGATACGAAGCCTCCTAGTTTTGGTGTTTTTCATTTTTTTTGTTGTCTTTATTCTTTGAACTTTTGGCAACATGTTTTTTTGGACAAATTCAAAAATTGCATACTTGCAGTGCATATCAATTTATTCTTGGGAATGATATTGTGGGAACTTTTAAGAAAAACCTTCAATTAGAAATAAAACACAATCAGATTATATTCCCTTTAAATTAAATTATTGTAATAATTATAGCTTATTTTTTATGATAGGAAAATTGTATTAGCATTTTATGTTGTAACATAGCAGATCATTCAACCAATCAAGCTTCTTTTTTCCAATCATACCTGACATTCGGTTCTTCAATAAATCCAAATTTTTTATCTTTCTTTATTAATTATTATTATTATTTTTATTTTAGGAAAATAAAAATAAAAATTAATTATTGAAATAATTTATGTGACTAGAAACATTTTTATAAAGTATACCATGACGCTAAACGTATTTTTTATAAGGGCCAATTTCATGCATAGCACCCTAAGCATTGCTATTTACAAATCTATTAGCCTCTTTCATCCTGTTTTCAAATTCCCAACCAAATATCAAAATTCATGATAAAACCCCAACCCATATTTTCATTTTTATCAAATTCTCAATGGTTTGATTGTGGAGCGTGTAAATATATCGGTTCGGTAGCTCAAAAATATCACCTGGGTGTTACATTTTGTAAATAGCAATGTTTTGGGTGCTATGCATGTAATTAACCCTTTTTAAAAATGACTGACATTATAACAACAAGACAAACAAGTAGATTTATCCATGCGGGCTAAAACTTTTTATCGATGCTAGTCTACACTTTTGAAGAAGAGAGAAAAATTCATGCTTTTTTGGCTATGGCAAGGAAGATGATATACATATGCAAAAGCTGATTGAATAACAAGACATATTATCTATTTTTGATATATCAGTGTTAATTCTTGATGCAACACAACATAGTCAACAATATTGATTCTAATGAGAAGTTGTTTTAGGAGTGGTTTAGATTGATTACGATTGCACAACGCTATACCTTTAGCTAACCAAAGATATCCAAAAAGAAGAAAAAACCTATCTTTTAAAAGCGCAAGAGCTATCAAAAGCAAGATATCGTCTATTACTGAGCCTAAAGAGCCACCTTCTTGCCAGTTAATAAAGAAAATAAAAAACAAAGCAATGTCTTATTATTTGTTGCAGGATCAAACAAGAAGGCATTAGTTGATTAGGGAGCAAAACATACAAATTATCTTGACACATTGTTTTCAAATTTGGTCATCAAGATTTACTAGATCAAAGTGGAGGCGGTCAATGAATGGTCAGATTGTGCTGTCAAGCAATGGTCTATTCTTAGCTACCTAATGACGTCAAAAAGTGGTAAACACTTAACCTTTCAAAAAAGTAATGGAGCAAGCGCTCTCAAAAGCAGGCAAGCCTCCATTATTGAAGTGGTCCAAGGAGCCAAGCTTCTAGCAAAATGATAAGAAAAACTTGTCTCACAGTTATAGAGCATGGAAGAAGAGACATTACAATCAAATTAAGTTAAAACTACCGGTACACCCAAAATCAACTTTTTCATTTACATGAGTCTCTTAAAGATGAATTGCTATAGAACCTCCATATGCCAAAAAGCTCAAAAAAATTATATTTTGGTAATTTTATTAAAGAACAATTGCCAAATGTGACAAAATAGCAAACTAGGAGACTAAAATGTCAAGCTTTCCCCATTGAAGTTATTAATTCATACGGTGAAATTTTCCTAAAAATGTCCCGTCAAAGACGACTACAAGAAGCATCACTTGCAATTTAACCCTTACGTCATGATAGTTTCATGAGTTCACGTTCGCTAAAGTTTTATGTCCAATGTATGAAGATTGTTAGTGGCGTTGATTTTTCGATTATATTGATGAGGTTGGAGATGACATTATCAGGAGTCCATTGATGAAGTTAAATCATCAATCGAAGGCTTAGGTTTTATGATCATGAGGCAAGAAAACTAGTTAGTTTGTTTAAATTCCATATTACAATACAATAAGCCTGAATTTTGAATTGTTTTAGTTAAGTTCATTTTTTTGTTTTTAAATTTTGGATTATGATAAAGTTGTAATTATCTTTTAAATTTGAATTTTTCTAGTTGTCATTTGAAGTTGGAGTTACATATATTGTAGAGTTTGTATCCTCTTTTAAGGAGTTTGTTTAAGAACAGATAAGGGTCTTTTTTATTCTTTTCCTGTTGTGATTGCCGTCTATTTGCTGTTCTTTGTGGACTTGCATCATAATGGAAGAGGTAGGCTACTGTTGACAACACAAAGGGCAGGGTAAATCTTAGAAGGACAGGGTAAATCTTAGAGGTTGTTTGAGTGACTTTTATTTTTTATTTTCTACTTTTGCTTTTATTTTGTTTTATTTATATTTTGATTTGAAACAAAATATATTTAGCATTTTTGGTTCCTTGTGAGAGTAGAAATAATTAGAGAATAGAATCTGATGTGAACAACTGATTTACTTGGTTAAGAAATTATCGTGCATTATTTGTTTTAGATGGTTTGGTCACATTAAATGTCGACCATTTGATTATCTGATTAGGAGAGTAGATGTTTTAGATTCGACTTGTGTTAAGAAAGTCAGAGGTAGACCTAGGAAGATTTGGGCTTATTGTATTAAAAATGATCTTAATTTACTAGAACTAAATGAAAATATGACACTAAATAGGACGCAATGGAGAAAAATGGTTCATGTAGCCGACCCCATGTAGTGGGATTAAGGCTTTGTTGTTGTTTTATTGCTTTTATTTATTTATTTATTGGATTTTGAATAAAACTTGCTTCCATAAAGACAAATCAACTCCTTGACTTTTAATTGTAGGGGAATTTCACCTTAAGAAGATTGTAATTTCACTCTTTTCTTAGAACAAGAGGAACCAATCATTCTTTTGAGGGTGGCCAAACTTATTATATAAATAAATTAATTAAAATTTTTTTTTTAAAAAAACCCATCGTTTATAACTAGCGGACACGTTTTCTTGGGATGCTCAATTAAAGCTCGATATTGACTTGCATAAAATGCAAAATAAATTATAATTAAAATTTTAAATAAAATATGATTAAAAATTAAGTTAGAATTAATTTTTTTTATATTATTTACATTAATGAAAAGTACGTGAAATTCATAATAATTTAAAAAATTATATAAAAAAACTAATGAATAAATATATAAAAAAACTAATATATAAATATACTCCATTTTTTATGTGAAAACTGTAATGTATGTATTTTATTGTTACTTTTTTAATTGTACATCAAAAAGAAAGACGATATAAATTTTGTTTAAATGGAAATATAAAATAAACTTTTTTGAGTTTTATGACCTACTTGTTGGCATGTAAGCTTATATTGTTGGAATTAATTACTGTGTTTTAAATCCTTTAAAATAAAAACTTTAGTTTTCAATTAAATAGATTATTTTGATCTTTCAAGTTTCAAAAATCACTATTTATTTACATCCTTAATTCTTCTTGATAATGGTAAATGAGCTGCACGATAAAATCAAGCCTAAACTTTAATTATGGATTGAGCTTAAACATATGAGCTGTCGTGCTAAAATCAAGCTTGAGATTTAATAATGCATTTCAAGATTAAGCTTAAACTTGTTTTAAGCAAGGGTGGATGATACCAGAGTTAGCCCAAAGCACAACGCAAGACACGATTTTACTATTGACATAAAACAAGGTTACAATGAAGGCTCGAAACAACGAATGACAACACACAAAACAAAAACACAAAAATAAAGGGTTATAATTAATGACTAAATAAAAAAAAGACAACCTCGCTTGATGAGGAGGGAGTGCGGTGAGAGGAGGCTGGATTAGCGGCTGCGGTTAAGGCTGGAGAGGTGGGGGCTGCTATGGAAGAAGTAGGGGAACAATTTGGCTGTAGTAACGGTGTCGAACCACAACTGGAGAGAAGTTGGAATGTCGTTGGAGGTTGGATCTGCGGCTGTGGTGAAGACCGAAGAGGTTGGAGCTGCTGTTGAAGAAGTTTGAGAACAGCTGAGAAGGTTCGCCATCACTTTCGAAGGGTGAACAATAAGCGGGGAAGCACTGGTAGTTGTTATAGGGGTGCCAACAGGTTGTCGGGAAGGGTCTGAAAGGGCTGGATACCAAGTTGAGGGGTTGCGGTGGCTGTACGGTAGTAGGAAGGTGGCTGACAACATTGGAAGAAGGGGGGGGGGAGGTGGCAGTATGGAAACATAAGTATGGTAAGATAAATGCCTTGTTATGGTCGAGCTACAGTCGGAGCACCACTCAGACCCTTTATAACGATCATCACCTCAGACGAGGGACAACCGGAGCACTATCTCGATGTCAAGTACGACCCACCCTCAAAGATAAAATACTAAGGCTATAACCTTAATTCAGATACAAAAAACAAGACCCATAACTCTAGACATATTAACTCCTATTTATAAAAGAATTGACCCAATTTAGGAAACATTTAAACTAAGAAAGGAGAATGAAAATTAAATCAAGATCTCAGATTTTAAGAAATGTTTAAATTAAGGAAGGATAATAAAATCAGGATTTATGCTTTTAGGAAAAGATTTGAATTAGAAAAGGTCTAGGAAGGAAAATAGGAAGAGGAAGAAATGAAAGAGAAAAGAAGGGAGAAAAAAAGGAACAGAAAGAGTAGGAAGGAGGGGGTGGTGGGGCCCCTCCAAGAGGATTGAGCTGTCCAACTGAGTTGGACCTGCGCCCAACCGGTCCCGCATGAGCCTTGCATCAGTCTTTCGGGGTCGGGAGATCTTCGACCTCAATAGTCGAAGCTTCTTGATCCTCAAAGTACAACAGTAAATTCTTTGGTTGGTTGATCATGTTGGTGTAGTTATTGCACAACACATTTTGGTAGAATAAGTAGCCATCAACTTT
This sequence comes from Phalaenopsis aphrodite, assembly GCA_003013225.1. Lineage (NCBI taxonomy): Eukaryota > Viridiplantae > Streptophyta > Magnoliopsida > Asparagales > Orchidaceae > Phalaenopsis > Phalaenopsis aphrodite. Next base: position 301,091 of record NEWO01000026.1, read on the forward strand.
TAGCACATCCCGAGTGGGAGCTGCATATAGAGGTGGGTTCCCGTAATGCAACTTTCGAGCCCTTACATTTGAAATTTTCTCCTTCCACTTTTCATGCCTAACGTGCGGTGGTTGGGTAACAAGTATGTGAGGAGAACTCAATTCTAGGATGAAATCTATGACAAGCTGCACCACTCTCACAGCCACCCTCTCAGGAGAGACCTCTTCCCCATGAATAGTACCTGAATCTCATTATAGAATTTTCGTCCCCATTAAGCTTCTCCGGCCCACGACAAAGTTGGGGTTCTTCTCTACCGTCCGAACATCTAACATAGTGTCCCGTGCTGACCTGAAAATAACCTCTGAATATCTCCATGTAGTTTTCTCAACATGGCACACAATGACCTCATTTATGACACGTTGGACCTCACTTTGTCGGGGCGAGTTAGGAGGGGGCCTATACATCTGAAAAATCTGCATCTCGCTTATCCGGGGTGGATGCCGACTCCTCAAACTCATAACCCCTGTAAACATCCAAGTTCATTCCTGTTGATGTTTCTCACACCGTCTACAAGATGCTAGCTCGAGGTACCATAATCTCAGGCTTTGCTGGGCTGTCTAATTACCTCAAAGTTACTACTTTCTAAACCAGCGTTTGTTACCCCGGGTGGAATCTAAAGCAACTCCCCATTGGATTTTCTCTTCAACATCCATAAGTCTCTATTGTAGGCGACAAAGTTCTCGCCACATCTCTTTTCGGGTAGGTTTGGCCATATTTCTTCTTAGCAGCATATTTGACGGTTTTGAAATCTGTGGAAGGAAAGAAAAAATGAACAAAGAAAGAAGAGAAAAAATAATGCATGAAAGAAGAACATAAAAAATTTGGTGTGGTGGATTGGGTAAGGGCGGATGCTAGAAACCCTAAGATGAGACTAGGGTTGGACTAACTTTGATACTAATTGATACTAGAGTTAACCCAAACCACGACTGCTCATTTCTTACTGCTCATTTCTTTTATTTATTTAATATCAAAGACTTAAAATTTCATTTTACATTTAAGTTGAAAACACAATCTTTTTATTGACTTAGAACAGCGTTACAATGAAAACTCAAAAATAACGAAAAACAACACACAAAACAAAAACACACAACAAAGAAGTTGTAATGACTCAACAAAAAAAACATGTTCGATGAAGAGGGAGTCCGGCAAGGGTAAGCTGAATTCGCGGCTGCGGTGAAGGCCAGAGAGGTGAGGGCTTTTGTGGAAGAATTAGGACAGTAGGTTGGCGATAGTAACGACGTCGAGCTGTAATTGGAGAGAAGCAGGACGTTGTTGGAGGCTGGATCAACGATTTTGTTGAAGGCCGAAGAGGTGGGAGCTGCTGTTAAAGAAGTGGGACAACAACCGGGAGGGCTCGCCAGCACCTTTCGAAGGATGGACAACGAGCAAGGAAGCATTGGCCGCAAGGAAGGTCCGAACAACAAGTTAGCTACTGTAGTGATGCCAGTGGATTGCTGGTAGGGCTTAAAAGGCCGGACAACAAGTTGGAGGAGGAGCTGCGGTGGTTGGATGGGAGTAGGAAGGTAGCTGGCAGCAATGGAAGAGAGGGCTATGGTGGCCGAATTCTGAAATGACAGCAAGGAAACATAAGTAGCAACAGGAAAACGAAAGCATGATAAGATAAATGTTTTGTCGGGATCGAGCTACAACTGGGGCACCATTCAGACCCTTGAAGACGATCGCCACCTCGGACATCAGATACAACCCCTGAAGGGAAAATATCAAGGCTAAAACCTGAATTCAAATACGAAAAACAAGACCCCTAACTCTATACACGTCAACTCTTATTTATAAAAGAATTCACCCAATTTAGGAAACATTTAAACTAGGAAAGAAGAATAAAAATTAAATCAAGATCTCAGATTTTAGGAAATGTTTAAATTTAGGAAGGAGAATAAAATCAGAATTTAGGCTTTTAAGAAAAGATTTAAATTAAGAAAGGAAAATAAAATCAGGATTTAGGTTTTTAGGAAAGGATTTAAGTTAGGAAAAGACCCATGAAGGAAAATAGGAAGAGGAAGAAATGAAAGAAAAAGGAAGGGAGAAAAAAGGAATAGAAAGAGGAGGAAGGAGGGGGCGGTGGGGCCCCCTCCAAGAGGACCGGCTGGTTCAGCTGGGGTGGACCTGAGCCTATCGAGTGCCCCTTGAGCCCTGCATCAGTGTAGCTAATAATTTTTTTTTAATAGAGGCACAAATAAATAAAGTTTAAAATAATTACAATTTTTAAAATCCAGATTTAGGATTGATATAAATGATTTTATTTTATTTTTTAAATTTAATATAAAATTGATAAAAGTATACTAACAAGAAATATAAAAAGAGAATATTACTTGAAATAATATTGTAATCATTTTATTATTAATACTATAATAATTTTATTAGATTTTAACTTATAAATTATTTAATATTTTTAAACCCAATATGCATAAGATTTATGATTATACTTATATGCATATGCTATACATATTTTTTATTATAACACTATTTAATAATCATATGTTTTAAATTGTATAATCGATATAAATTATTTATGTTATTAATGTTGTAACTCACTAAATAAAGTCGAGTTAAAAACCTAATATAAATTATGATTAAAATTTATTCTAATTTAAATAAAACATGATAAAAAATACTTCAAAATTAAATTAATTTTTATATTATCAATTATAAACTTATAAAAATAAATTAAAATCCAAAGAAAAATAATTTCATTTAAAGTTCAAGAAAGTCATTAAGATGCTTGATTAAAGTTTGATATCGACTTAAAACTTAACATAAATTGTGAGTAAAACTGCAATTTAATCTAAATAAAATAAGATTAAAAATTAATTTAAAATTTAAATACATTTTCTATTGTTAACATAAAAATAATTACATTCGCTTGAATTTCTCAAGAAAATATTCATTTTTATTTAACACCTACTTTGAGAGAAAGCAAAACAAAAGCATAAAAAAATAAAAAAATAAAAATATTGAGATACCCAGTTCGTCATGCCTATTAGTTTTGATGATTACATACATTCCACTCAATTCCTATGTATTTACTTATCTGAAACTCAAACTTTAGTTTTAACATATATGTTATCTTAACTATGCATGAAACTTGTGTTTTACTTTTTTTTTAAAATTAAAATAGTGGTATTTCTGATGACATATGAAAGCAAATATAAAAAGATAGAGTTTAGGTGTCAGATATTTAAATATTTAGGAATTGGGTGGTATGTATGTTAATGCATATCACTCAATTCTTTTGTATTTACATACTTAAAACCTAAAACTTCAATTTTTACAGGCATGCCACCTTCCTTGTGTACAAAAAGGTGCATATCACTTTTTAAAAGTTAAATGGTGATATTTTTGATGTCATATGAAGGATTTGTTTGGTATAAATATAAAAATTAAAAATTTAGGTGATAAATTTGTAAATGCATAAGAATTGGGTGGTATGCATATAAATACCCCAAAACTTTAATTTGAAGCTTTTAGGCGTTTAACCGCACTCTTTCGTCCCACATAGGAACAAATGAATTATTACTTTTCTAACGTTGCATGCTAAAACTGATATTATTTTGTCGGATTTATGTCATTAAGTGGTTTTTATGAAAGTAAAGATCAAACTATTGCATGCTAAGACTGATATTATTTTCATGCAATTAGTGCATTGGCATAAGCTTAATTCTTTATTAAACACTTTCATCACAACAAGTGCAAATTTTAATGTTGTTCTATTTTCTTCTATTGATGTATCTCTGAACTTATTTTGTAGGGTAAAGGGCCTAAACGTGTTGGAGCATTGTATGTGACTTGTCAATTATTTAAAGTATACTTCAAGGTTGGCTCTAGTTTGTTGTCTATTCATTTATTCTCTAAAATAATTTCTAGGAAGATTTGCATACATACCATTCAATTCTTATATATTTACATATCTACAAACCTAAACTTTAAATTTTTACATACATAGCATACCATTTTACCTCTACATGAAAAGGTGTGTTTCACCTCTTAAAAGTTAAAATGGTTGTATTTTTGATATGATATGAAAGCTTTGGGTGGTGTAAATATAAAAAATTAAAGTTTAGGTGTCAGATATATAAATACATAGGAATTGGGTTGTATGTATGTAAATGCTCCTAATTTCTAACGTTGCTTTCAATGCAGTTGTAGGATTTTGGAAACTTATTTCGGGTTAGAAGAAGTAATTTGTTGCATCCTTTTAAATCACGGTTTTAATATTTTAATTTTTGCAGCTAGGTACTGTGCATCTCTGCAGAAGCGTTATTAGAAGCATTGAAACTGCTAAAATCTTTGATTTTGAAGAGTTCCCTTCGAGTGATAAGGTCTGAGCAATTTCTCTAACAACATGCTATATAGCTAAGAATTTGGGGAGACTTTGGGGAATTTACATGCATTCCACGCAATTCTTTTGTATTTACATATCTAGCACCTAAAATTTGATGCATGCATATAATCACATCAAAACATGCATGAATAAAGCATATTTTAGTTTTTAGAAGTTAGTATTAGTGATATCTTTTATGAAAACGTTAAAGACTTCATTGTTGTATGAGTATATATTAAAGCTTAGATGTCAGATATGTAAATACATAAGAATTGTGTGATTTGTATTGCAAAATCCCACCAAAAATTTAAATTCTCATAACCTCTTCAACTTTGCTGAAATTCCACAACAGGCCACCTACAGATATTATACTGGTCGCTTGGAAGTTTATAATGAGAACTTCGTTGCTGTAAGTAGTATCACTCTGCTGTTTTGTTGAACAATACTTTTATCACTATTACTTGCTATTTTTTTTTTTTCATTTGAATGAGCTCTTCTTAACTGAACTGTATTCTGACTAAATTGGTAACCCTAAACTTTATTGTTATTATTTTATTTTTTGTTTTTTAGTTTTATTTTCTTAAGAAAAATTTATGGGCGTACGTCATCTGTTATGTAAAGAAAGATAATTTTTTTCTATTTTCTGCTAGAATAGGCTGATCAAAAACTAACCTATGCTTTGATGCATTGTAACTCTCGGTATGAAGCTAATTTGAGGTAATTTTATAAATCTATTTTATTTTTGAAAGACATACATGCATACCACTCAATTCTTATGTATTTACATATCAAGCATCTATACTTGTATTTTTACATATATGCCAACTTACCTATGCATGAAAAGGTGTATTTCAGTTTTCAAATGTTAAAATAATGGTATTTTTTTATGTGATATGAAAGATTTGGGCAGTATAAAAATCAAAGTTTAGGTGTTAGATATGTAAATATATAAGAATTGGGTAGTATGTATGTAAATGACCCTTTATTTATTTTTCCTCTAATTCTTTCTGATCATTGTGAACAGAATGATTCTGAAGTATCTCATACCCGTAAAGCTTTCTATAGGAGTTTTGCCAAAGATGTCGCTTTTGGAGAAGTATAATCTTACCGAGGTTTGGCCTTTTTTTTGTTACATTTTAGCATATGATATATCATGCATTTGGCCTTGAAGGAGAGAGAGAGAGAGAGAGAGAGAGAGAGTAGGCCCTCCCCTAGTCTTCGTTTCTCACCTTCGCCTTCTATTTTTACAAAACTGTAATCTTCACATTTTAACTTTTACTGGCTCAATTTGATTGTCATTGAATTCAAATGGATGTAGCATAGACCAATATAACTAGGAATTTTTGAAGCCCCATAATAATTAAGCCACTTATTATTTTAATCGCACAATTTGACCAATAGAAGCTTTTCTCTATGTTACTATGCTATTAAGTATAATAGATTCATGATATTCAAACCTATCACACTTAGGCATCATTTGATCTCACACAATATTAATTCAGTTATTGTGTTTGTTTCTGTCCGAATGTGTGTGTGTTATACATACATGCCACACAATTCCTTTGTATTTAAATGTCTAACACCTAAAGTTTGATATTTATATTTATGACACTTTACTGTCATTACCCCATGCATGCCAAGGTGTACTTAACTTTTAAAAAGGTTAGTGGTAGCCATATATTTTATGTGATATCAGAAATTAGAGTGTTATAAATCTAAATATAAAAGTTTATGTAGATATGTAAATATATAAGAATTGTGTGGTTTATATATAGTCATTCCATTTAAACCTCGGTAAAACTCTGTTATGAGAAAGTGTGAAACATGATGTACTTTGTGCAACGATCAGCCGGAATTATGTGTCATCTTAACCTAATTTCTCACTCCATAATACATATTTATTCATCATAATACTGCTATTATTTATTTATTTATTTATTTTTTGCAGTATACTGGTGTTGTGAAAGCTTTAAAAAGCGGCGATCTGCGACTCCTGAGGCGAGCTCTCCATGAGCATGAAGATCAGTATGTGCATTCTCAACTCGAGAGATCTAAATGGAAAGATGAATAGATTGTCACATATAAATATTTATACTTACTATCAGGTTTTTAAGGACGGGCGTTTACCTTGTTCTTGAGAAACTGGAGCTCCAGGTTTATCAGAGATTAGTCAAGAAGATGTATGTCTTCCTCTGTTTTATTCATATAGACTCAATATTCACAAATTTGCTAACTCCGAGGATTATTTTTTGGGGAAAATTTACATATATACCACACAACTCTTACATATCCAACTCTTCAATTTTGATTTTTATATTTATACCAGCTAGAAAAGTTGTATTTCACATAGCAGCATTTTTTATTTGACATGAATGATTCGATTATTATGAGTGCAAAAATTCAAAATGTAGGTGTTAGTTATGTAAATGCATAAGAATTGTTTGGTATTTATGTAAATGCCCTCAAAAATTTTTTTTTTTTTGGGAACTCTTCTCAGCTATAATATTCAGAAACAAAAGGATGCTAGCAAGGCTCATCAGATCAAGTTGGAAGTGATAGTCAAAGCATTGAAGTGGCTTGAAGTAGACATGGATGTTGATGAGGTAACTCTCCATTATGTAAATAATTCCTTGCATTTTCAACCTTTTTTTTTGGGCAGCAATTGCATATTGTGTTTGATTTGGAGCAAAAGAGATGCAAAGTCCAATTTTGGGGGATTTGTAGTGCCTAGAAATCTTTGCTTTTCCTGTATTTGAAAATCACCCAAATTGCATAACAAAACTCATGCTTTTAAAATTAAATGCATTTCAATTACTCTTATTTTTATCTAAAAAGGTTCTTTTTGTACAAAAATAAACTCAACAGCCTCTTTTATCATATATGTTGTTTAATTCAGGTGGAGTGTATTATGGCAATTCTCATATACAAGAATCTGATGAAGGGATACTTTGCCCACAAGAGCAAGGTGGTTGTCCTCAGTAAGCAAGACCCCTTCCCAAAATTGAACGGCAAGCCTATTAGTTCTTAAAAGCTAATATTTACTCTGTTTTATAGCTTGAGTTGTATATAGGGGTGTAAATGAGCTGAGCACGAGTGAGCCCAGGCTCAGCTCGTGTTCGGCTCATTTGCTTAGCGAGCCGAACACGAGCCATTCATGAACAAAGTCGTTTTGACAACCTAATCACGTAGCTATAATATGTTAAGGATTGGAGCAAGATTTAAAACATCATTTGAATCTAAATTAATAATTTTTACCCTATTTTCTTCATTAATACTTTTAATTGATTATAAATTTTTGTAGCCTTGTAGTCAAATTAATTTTTTTAAAAATACTACTCATCAAAGATATATATATAATTGATCAGTAGTATTTCGAGCCAAAACGAGCCGAACACGAACGAACAAATATTTGTTCGTGTTGTTCGTGTTTGTTTGTGTTGTTTGTGTTCGGCTCTTTAACTTAGCGAACGAGCCGAACACAAGCTATTTGCGAACAACGAGCCGTTTTGACAGCCCTAGTTGTATATGATGCTTAAATAATATTTTTAATGTCCAATATTTTCTAATGAAAAACTATGCCAAAAAAAAAAATTTGTTTGTACTTTTGCATTTTAGTTTTTTGTAATATTTTTTAACCGTATAATAATTTATGTTTCTGATAAAAATGGTGGGACTAAGAAGCCAAAAAGGTTAGAAAACTAGATTAGAATAAATGAATATTTACATTCACCATTCAATTACTATGTATTTACATATCTAGGCCCTTAACCTTCATTTTTTTTTTTTTCCCCCTTTCCTTGGGCGGGAAGGGTTTTTCCCCTTTTTAAATTTTAAATTGTTGTTTTTTTTTTAATATTAAAGTTTGATGGTATTAATGTAAAAAAAGAAAGTTTTGGTGTTATGTAAAGAAATACATAGGAGTTGGGTGGTATTATGGTATTTATGTAAAAGCTTTTAATTAGAACTAGTGTTTAATTATTTTGATAATATTTATATGTATCACACACACACTCGGGTTGGCTGCGGCGCGGTCATTTACCACAGTTTTTTTTGGTAAGGTTTGTTGTTTGGTTTGTAGATTCGCACAGCTTCGACGAAGTTGGGAAAAAGCGGGCCACGAGATTAACCCCGCCGCTTTCGCCCCGATACTTTTACCTAGGGGTGTAAACAAACTGAACACGAACGAACAGAGCTTGTGTTCGTGTTTGGTTCGTTTGAAATTTAGTTTGTTTGAAATAAGCTCGTGTTTGAAATTGTTCGTGAAGTCACTGTTCGTGTTCGTTTCTTAACGAACGAGCCGAACATGAGTCGAACACGAGATGTTCGCGAACAACAAGCCAGTTTGACATCCTTAATATTAATATATATAAATTAAT